>JAFIDM010049196.1:0-22453 GCA_023159025.1 Thereuonema tuberculata
TAAAATCCAAAGTATAAAAGCTAGATAAATGAAAAGTAGCGTATTTCATTAGTCTACTAACTGCATCTTATCCTGAAAATTTGTATTTGTACTCTCTAGTATTATTTAGGCCGAAGCATTGAGGGTACGACGTATTTCAGATCTTAATAAAATCCAAAGTATATAAGCTAGATAAATGAAACGTAGCGTATTTCATTAGTATGGTAACTGCATCTTATCCTGAAAATTTGAGTGTTATCCAGGCCGAAGCTATGAGGGTTCGATAATACATAACCAGACCCCCCTTTTTGAGGGGTTGGGGGGTGAAAGTTACGGATTTCTTAATTTTTTTGTTGTTTGTGTGCTAATCCTAGCCTGCATACCAAATTTCAGCTTTCTAGGACTTCAGGAAGTACCCTAGAGGTTTTGATGATCATGAGTGAGTGAGTGACGAAATCGACTTATTTTAGATATTAATAAAATCGAAAGAAAGCTAAATAAATGAAACTTAGCGTATTTCATTAGTCTGCTAACTGCATCTTATCCTGGAAATTTGAGCTCTCTAGTATTATCCAGGCCGAAGCTATGAGGGTTCGAAAATACGTCGAAACACTTCCAGAAAAGGTACGTAGTGCCCTTCCTGCCTTCGGCTCATCTTGGCGGGGGCACTGCCGTGCCCCCAGATTATATATTTGCTGAGAAATTTCGGGCTGTATTTGCAGAACGCCCTTGGTCAACCTGATTTTAAGCAGATGTATATCATTTCAAATTTAATTTGAACCAATAAAAATTATAATTGTCCTTATATCGTTCCTTGTTCTCTTTTGCCGCCAACTTTTGTTAGGAATTTCGTATCGTCGCGTCGTCTGCTCTTTCCTTTCATTATTCCTATTTTTATTCACCTTGATGATTCTCTAATTTTTTTCTTTATTTCTTCATTCTTCTTTTTTGTAAACTTTTGACATCTGTAATTATCTAAACATAAGAACAATCGTAATTTTTATTTGTTAAAATTAAATTTGAAATGCTATATACATATATATGATTATGATTATGATTATACTGTATTTGTTTAAAATCAGGTTGACAAGGGCGTTCTACAAATAAGAGCCCGAAAGCTCCCAGCAAAAATATATTTTTAAGATTTAGTGAAGATTTGGATATAATAATTAGGAAACTTATTTAAATTGACACACATTAAATTTATAGATAACTGTTTTCTTTCTTAAGCCAAGATTATTTCCTTGCTTCCTTAATGCTTAAAGACTTCGAATTATTTTTTTATGTTTAAAATTGCTCATTGAGTCTGTTAAATGGTGTTCCTTTTTTTTAAAAATCATCACCATAATATATAGACTACTTCATTTACGAAGATAAAAAAAGGTAACAATATTCCAGCGTAAATAAATCCTTGTTTCGATTACACCACGAAATAATAAATTTTATAATCATCGTATTTCATACAACAATAAGTATTTATTTTTGGTATTTCATTTCATTTTTTCCTGTTTTTCTTTTTATTTCACTTCTTTATTTATGATAATGAATATCTTTCCTTTTTAAGATCAAAAATGAAGCCATACACCTGTTTAAATGAAGAATATTTTATACACTTAAAACTATAATATAAATGCAACTAGTTTCTCCACCGAGAGGTGGTATTCTCAATCGGTGTATTCTCAAACTTGAGAATACCACCTCTCATTTGTACTATAATTGTTGCATTTGTATTATAATTTTAAGTGTATAAATATTCTTCATTTAAACAGGTGTAAGGCTTCATTTTTGATCTTAAAATTCTTCAGTACATGTAAAATAATTACATTCTTTCTTTCCTTTTTTTTTTATTATTATTTGAAATAAATAATATTCTTCTTACCTTTTTTGTTGAATTAAATGTCTTAATTCAAGAACAACGAAAACCCGAATCCGGAGTAAAGGGTATAATAAGGGGCGCAAACTTTCTTCAAGGGTACGCACAGCTCTGAAACCGCTTTAGTTGGAAACACGAAATTTCACAAGAATTTCCTTTGTCAATATCGAAAAGATCCGTATTCGACGAATTTTCGATTTTCGGGTCCTAAAGGATGTTATCGGGGGGGGGGGGGGGGAAGATTCCGTGAAGGAATGTGAATCTCCGAAACCGCTTAATTGGAAACACGAAATTTCGCATGTGTATGCGAGAAATTCACATCCTAAGTGGTGTAAATGGGGTAGAGGGACAGACTTTATTGAAGGATACTTTATGGGGTTTTCAGGTTACAACATTACTTCGTAATCATCATGTGATTTTTTTATCAACTGGGGAAGGTCTGAAGTGATAGTAGTGTGGAGAAGAGCAGAAACGGGTGGGAAGTTCATTTTCCAATTTCGATATTAATTTATTATCTAGGGCTTATCGAGTTACAAAACAGGAATATAACATTAATTTGTAATTATCATGTGACTGTTTTTTACCATCTGGGAAAGGTACAATTACAATTTCTTCTTCATCCACATCACAACAATTCTTTTTTGTAACCCGAGCGAAGAATATGCCCATAAACCATATATTACAGATTTATTCCTTCAGAAATGAGTGAATTGGTGAGCTAAGAATAGAGGTGAAGCTTACTTAAGTTGTTGAATAAGCCATAAGCTAATCTGGAAAAAGCCTTTTAAAATTTTTAAAGTGATATCCATCAATGATGAGCAAAGCAGACGTCAAATTAAACAGAAACAAGACACTGAGGAATTCAGATGCAAACATTCGAAAAGACAAAACAATCAATTTTTAATTGTGTTACAGTCAAAACGATCTGATTCTAAATGAATCGTGACTCCTAATGAAACTTCTTAAATTTTAACGTGTGCATTTTAATGATGAATAAAAAGACGCCGACACACAAATTTGATTAAAAAATATTTAACACATTAAAAGGTATTTAAGGACCGGTTTCGCTACGGACACATAGCTTTCTCAACTGAATACAATCAGTAATGCAATTCGCAAACACTACGTTTGCGCTCTAAATAGTAAGCCTAAACCATCCAACTATATATCAATCCCGTTGCACCCCCGTTATTTCCTGCAATTCAAAATATCCTTCGTCCCTTGGCATCTCTTTAACTTCGAAAAGTAATAACGCTTTGATTCGTAATTTCCAATCACCCACTCCTCAACTCGATATTAAGCACATCTCTAATGTAGTTTACGCTATCCGCTGTAACAATAACAATTGTCTTTATATTGGTCAAACAATGCAAAGACTTCACGATCGTATGTCACAGCACATTTGCGCTGTCGCTAATGAAGACTTCACTTATAATACAGCTTCCCATACACATCAGCTCAATCATTCCATTAATTTTAATAATCCATTAGTTCTATTTAAGGAACCTAACCTTTTCATCAGAAAATGCAAAGAATAGAACTTGATTCTCACATCTCCACACTGTTATAATTCCGCAATATCAGTTCAATCAATAGCTGAATATAAATTCAACAGACCAATATTTCCCACAACTAAATAAATATTCATAATTTTATTTCGATATAATTTTTTTTTATTATTTTTTTTTCTCTTAGATACATCTATATGCGTCTTCCTTTGGCAGCCATAGCCCCTCCACTTGTAAAAAGGATGCTTTCAAGTAATGACGACATCAATCAATGTAACCAGATCATTGGTTCTCTGTACCTTCACCCCCATTGGTTCAACGTCTTTTATGCTAATCACCATTCCAGTTTTTTTATTTAAGAACATGTATTCCTTATTGTATTCAGTTGAGAAAGCTATGTGTCCGTAGCGAAACCGGTCCTTGTACCTTTTAATGTGTTAAATATTTTTTAATCAAATTTGTGTGTCGGCGTCTTTTTATACTCCTAATGAAAGTTTAATGAAACATTGCACCATTCAAATTCTACAACGCTTTTTAATCTGAGAATGACTCGACTAAAGTAAACTTAGTAGAAAAGCAAACATCGAAATCAAACAATTTCATTCAGGAAATCTCTATTATTGTAATAACACTTCTTATGCAAAGAACACTTTGAATATCAAAATGAAGAAATAAAAGAACATTCTGTAAATTAAACAAAGATATATTTGCCTTATTCAATTTATCGAATAAGCCTTGATTAATTCACTTTCGAATACCTCTATCATCCGAACCTGCATCGTATGACGTAAATCAATCAATAAACTCAGTCTTTTCTTACAAATAGCGTCATTAATTTGAGTGAAAAGAGGGCTTTAAGGATTACATCATTGGATCTTCATGTAAGGGTTCAATTTAAATATTAAACCTAATAGACATTCATTCAGTTTCTACTATAAAAATTGCAGATAAGTTAAGTATTTGGGAATTGTCGTGATTACTATGCTTTATCAATAAACTGTGTTGAAAGTTGTTTTTGTTTTTGTTGATTCTGCCTTCTTCAATTTTGTATAAAATAGATAGAGATCTTCAATAACTGCAAAGTGTCATCAGCCCCCATGAGATGAATAGTTTTTAAATTACACAGGATGTATCAAAACTCTGTATACAAATTTTAACGAGAGATAAGGAGCACAAAAACAAATCTCCTTCGTCTATGAATGTATGTCCTATGATGGCAACCATCGGTGCTAGAGGGTGCTATTTAGCGAGCTGCAGTGGGCTGTAGAGAGGCGAAGTGGGAACGGAGAACGGACTTATGTTTGCAGGGGCATTAGTAAATCGGACACATTAAGTATAACAAGGAGCGTTTCCACGACTACTGAGATGGCTGACATGCATCTGGCGTATGGAGCTGCCACTGGAAACGGAAGTGCTGCTGTGAAGATGTACCAACAGTGCTTTAAAAACAACACCAAACATTGCTACTTCGGGATTACCCTCTTCGCGTGGAATTTGTGCGCTTGTTTCTGCAGCAGTTCGCAGTGCAGCCTAATTTTCCGGCTCATGTGCATTACTTAGATGACGCCTTTTTTTTGTGTGAGAATATGTTAATATGCACAATTTTTACTTTTGGACGCACGTAAATTCACATGGCATAAGGCGCATGGTCATCAACAACAGTTCACCATCAACGTTTGGAAGGATATCGTCCATGACAACTGATTGGCCCATCCTTCTGCCTCCCCGATACAATGGACAGATTTATGGATATTTCTTGAAGAAACGTTGTCAGAACTGCTGGAAGGTGTTCCCTTGATGTTCGTAGACAAATACGGTTTGAAAACGACGGGGCGCCAGCACACTGCAGCAATGATGTGAAGAATTATCTGAACTGTACTTTTGGGAGCCGATGGACAGGCCGGGATGGACCCGTCGTTGGAATCGCAAGAATCGCTATCGCCGCTGCACCTAGTCGCGAAATGCCGGGAATCTTTCAAAATGCATAATCAATGCTTCAACGTTGTCACTGCTATTGCCCACTGCAACTTTGAGCTCTTTCTTTGAATTAATCTATTATTTATACTTATTTTCATTCATTTAGGTTCGTCTTGGTGTTCCGTATCTCCCTCTATAGCTGACTGCAACACCGCTAAACAGCACTTTCTAGAACAAAAGGTTGACGTCAGCGGACCTACATTCACAGACGAAAAAGATTTTTCTTGATGCTCCGATTAAAATTTCTTTAGGAAGTTTTGGTATATCCTGTATAGCTCACAGAATGGAAAATTGAACAGAAAAGCATAATTATTAATTTCAACGGAAAATTTACAATTAGTTGAATGATTTACAATATGCTTTCTGAAAATTTCTGTTGAATGTGAATGTAAACAAGACATTGCATTACTTACTATAAAATATATTTGAAAATGGGCCTCAGCATTTTTCTAAGAAGTTCCATCGAAATTCGGATATTTAAATGCTCTAATATTTGGAAAGGAGGGTGAATCAATATTCGGTGTTATTGGCTCTGCGAAATAAATTATTTCCTAAGGTATTTTTTTTTCTTTTTTGTTTTAATGTATACACATAAACAGATGCAAAGAGACAGAAAGCAATTTCGTAAGAAATACAGAAAAAAGAATAAGAACGAAACGACTTAAATCGTAGAAAATTCTGTTTGCTGTTATGCAGATTTTACTTTAGAGATTTTTTTTTTTCATATAATTGCACAAAACTTATCAGACTTAGGCTTGGGCTACACGAGCGTTAAAAACAGCGCGTTGCTAACATACAAAAACGCTCTGGCCTACACTAGAGCGTTGCTACCGCCGCGTTAGTTTGGCCCCCACATATTCTTAGAGGGGTAAAATAAAGGAAAGTGCAGCCTCGAGGACTGAACGTTGCACTCACCAAAAGCCCCGTGTAGACCAGACCAGCGTTGGTAATGCCGACCTTCTCGGCGTTGAAAAAGCTCGTGTGGATCGTATCTTTCACTTTCCATAGAAATCATTGGGATTTCGTTCGATTCTGTAAGAACGTTAGCAATGCCGCGTTTTTGTGTAGATCAGCACTTACATTATCAATTTCAATAGATAAAATCATTCACTTTATTATAAAAATGAAGGAGGTAAGAACAAAAACAAAAAAAAAATAAAAAATAACAACCTGATATGAATCTATTCATCATAATGAAGCAAAATTATAAAATGCAGGAAAACTTCTTTGCTATATTAATGTATATATATCAGGGGTTGCCAAACCACAAGAGCGAGCCACATCTGGCTGTTTGAGATACGATGTACGTCTTGCGAAATATTTTGGCTAAGATCCTTGTTGCATCACAAATAATAAAAAAGTTAATAAAAGTTTCTCAAGCTTTATAATTATTTACTGAGAGTCCAATCGATTGCAACGGAAGTTTAATGTCCATGTTGAGTAAATATATTTAAGAATGTAAATTCTAATATTAATATTTGGTTTGAGTTGGGGATTAAAGAGATTTCGGATAAGCAATTCTTCTTAGAAGAATAGTTTCTATAGTTCGTTACCGTATTAAATCGTTCAATGTAGAGCAATAATAAATGGATCAAAATGTTGAAAACATTAGTTAAATATTTATCCACTTGTGATTATCGAAAGTAAAATAAACAAGGTAATTAATACTTTTAGACAGTGTCAAAAGCAAAATGGCCTCATAATATGCACAATTGTACGAACAAAATAATTAAAAGCAAAAGCATATAAATGTAAGACCGTTCCTTTATGTTTTATAGGCAAGCTGTAACTCACCGCCCCAGCAAAATTAACATCTATTTTAAAATTACCTCTCATCAACAATAGTTTATAATAAAACTTGATAGGGTCTTCTTAGGGGCCGCTAATATAATGCTTGTGCATCATTTGGATATGTTAAAGAATTTATGAAACAATACGTTTGTAAATATTAACAATGACATTCTGTTGGCAATTGTTAGTATTGTTATGTATGAAGCATTATTATTATTACTATGTTAATTGTTATCATTATTACTAACAGTGCTATGGAAAACATTAATTTTGGGGGTCAGGGAGGGGTCCTACAGGTCTGATTTTTTTGGACGTTGTCAACTACTTTTGGATGCTAAAACAATGGTGAAGGTTTCATTCTAATATCTCTAACCGTTTGGCCGCTACAGAGTGTGACATACAGACAACACAAAATAAAGAGCGATTCCCTATCTTAACTGTAACATGGGACCGCTAATTAACATTTGAAAAACCAGATATGTGAATAAATATTATTATGTACATATATTTCTTAATATATGTACAAAATAAAAGTATAAAATTTTTGTAACAAAATGTGCGTGAAACAATAACAACGTGTGTGTAATATTTGCTCCTGTCCTGCGGCTCTCAAATATTTGAAGTTTATTTATGTAGCTCTTACATTCAGCAAATTCGCCTGGTATATAGAAAGGTTAGAAACTACATAATTATGATATAATTAAAAGTTACATATTATAACTGTACAGAAAAAAAATTAAATACATCTCGCTTTTTTGAAATTTCTTCTCTTATTTTTGAATTACACAGTCAAATGATTGAATAAAACAATTTCGTCTCTTATTTTTGAATTATTGTAGGTGAATATATATAACTATATAAAACAGATTATATTAAAGCGTGGTTTCTTAACCCTATAACCTTTGGTGAACTGAGGAACTTATCCTTAGTCGTTTATCAGAGTGCTTAATCGTCACCTGTCTGTCGAAGACTGCTGGGCGTAAAAAAATTAAAACCTTTTCTTGCTTCTTCTATTTAATCCTGGATATACTCTGATATTATACACCTTAATACTTAGCCTAATGAGTCGATTTCTCAAAACGGAGTATCTAAGTTGCTTCGATGGAATTTACCTAAGTCCTTTGTACCTTAACTTTACAAGTAAATAAATACATATAGACTTGATACCAAAAGAATAACAATTTATTTACGTGACGAAGTGATTCGTTTACATCTAAATTCTTCTTCTGAAGTTCTTGTCCTTTTGTTATATCAACACTTGTATGATACTAACTTAAACATTAACTTAACAGTCTTTACGTTAATATTTACTAGTTGACCTGTGCGAATAATTCGCAACAAACAAAACACCTTTGAGAAATAATAAACAAATCCAACAGCTGTCTTATTTGGCGGCTTCTACATTTTTATAAAAAGAATTTTAAAACAAATTTTTTAACGAAAACATTAAGTTTACAATTTTATTACAATCGTTTATTTTTATTAACTTATAAATCTTTTGTTTGTTTTTTTATCTGTTCTTATTAAATAAACGAAGAAATATCATTTTAAAGTGCATTTTTATTCAAAAAAGTATATATTTAAAGTCTAAAACGCTTTATTTAAAATGTTGTTTCGGTTTCGAAAAATAAACCGCTTCTGTTAAAGCGTGTCTACCTTTTTATAAAAAGGCTATTAAAATAAAGTTTTTTTAACGAAAACATTAATTTTAAACAAATTGTTTATTTTTCGTCATTAGCGGGGAACCTAATCTTCAAAATGATGTCTCAATCATTGATTTTGATGAAATATTAAGAAAGATATGGCGTTCCGACAACAAAACGGCTTTGAGAAATAATATATAAGGATTTATTCAGAGTTCATTTGCATATCATTTTTTCCTTTAATGCAAAACCTTTACTTTATACATTCTTTATTAATTTCTTTCAAGACTTGGGTTGAATAACTAGCATTGGGTTTAAACTTCAAAATGTCTCTTTAACTTTTAATTCAAAACCTTTGAAAAGAATTGACTTAATTCTTTGAAGAGCTTTTACTTTGAATCAATAACCCTTTTATTCTTCTTTAATAATTATCCTTCTTCATCGTTAAACGAAGTTCTTAACTTCCCGATTAAGTCTTGATCAATTATAATCTTTATCTCTTGTTAATTCTTTTGAACCTTACTGAATTAAATCTTTAATAAATCTTTAGCCTCTAGATGTAGCAACTTGAATAATCTTTAATCAACTTTAATTACTTGTACTTGATTAATCTTTAATCAACTTTAATCTTCGGACTAATCTTAAATGCCATTTAAACGCCTTCACGAATATAGCCTTTTTAGGATTCTTGCTAAATGTTGTTCCGTGGTATTAATATGAGAATAAATTAACTTACTTTATTTTCATCCTCGAAAAACCTTAATGATTGGAACGTCCTATGATAAGCCTAATCTATTTATGCCGCGTTACCTAGCGACCGGCGAATATCTCCTGGAAAACATTGCAAAGATAGATTAGTACATTTAGCCTTCTAAAAGTAGAAATTCCTATTTCACATTTCAATAAATCTCTCGTAACAAACTCGATGTGAAAATCCTTTTTCCTTCATCGAATGAAATGTGATAATTCCAACGCTGATCTCATAACTTAGAGAGAATAAGCGGTCATTCTAAAAGCGTCTGTTCATGGTAAAATCCGAACGTCTTCTCCTCTCAATGGCAGCGTCCATTCAATCACTTGAAATTCGTCTGAGCGAGATACTTAGATTGTTGCTTCCAACAATTCGCTCGTAAACAAGATGCATCGCCTTTTGCTTTTGGCTTTTCGATTGTTGTTCAAACTTGACTTCTTTCGATGTGAGTATTCCTTGTGGTAATTGCACTTTTTAACTTATATTTTCACAACAATTATACAGTCAAATGATTGAATAAAACAATTTTCACTATAAATTAATTATTAAATAAACAATAATTGAAGGACATATTTAAATAAATAAACGAGTTCGTGTATGCAATGTGTCTAAATTTTTAGACAAAAATTAATGTTTTTGCTATTGATTTACTGCAACTTTAATTTTAATTTTTAGTAAGAAATCGAATTTGTTCGAAGAATTGTCCTCAATTAGTAAAATTGAATTTACGAATATTAATCTACTTCACCCAGTTAATTTAATTTTTCAGGGACCAGAGAATATTCCATTTATCGATTAACTTGATTTTATTCGATTACAACTTTTAACCATGATAACACAATTTGATCCAGAGAAGATCATCATCATTTTAATTAACAAACTTATTTCCGTTGTTCGTAAACGAGAATGTGAAGCTCCGTGGTTTTTATTTATTCCATACTGCATAGAACTTTTCATTTTCCTATAAATTGTATTCTTTATTTTATTTTATGCTAGTTTTATTCGATTTAACGAAAAACTAATGTAAAATCAATTACATGAAAATTAGAAAAAAAAGTGAGAAAAAGTTTAATGATTACATCAATGCAAGCTGTAAAAAGAAAAAACGAAATCATATTGATTTTTCTAATTTTTAGTGGCTTACTTGAGTCGTAACTCATAGGAAAAAAATATCATAAAAAGGAAAGTTCAAATGAAAGAATTCTTAACTGCATTTTAGCTACACGGTAGTTTTGCTTCTCAAAGTGGAAAGAACAACCTTAATTCCTGATAGATATTTTGTTTTTTTTCAAAACGTAGCAATAAACTTTTAAAAGAACTGTAACAGTGACGCTATTATAACATACAGTTATTATTAATCGATAATAACTGTGAAGCTATCTTCTCAAAAGGTACATTATAGTATTTTATATTATATTATATATTATATTTTATTCTATTTAGATAGATTTTCCCCTTTTTAAAAACTTACGAGTGATTTTTAATATGAATATTGTTAAAACTAAACTTTTAATTTGAAAGGATTTAAAATTCCTCACATCACTGACATTTTCATTGACTCCTTAAATGTCTTGGAATTTTATGTATACATAGAGCTAGGTTGTATTTCCAATTTTTTACGAACCTCCAAGACCTTTCAGGAGTCAACGAAAAATCAGCGATAAAATAAATTGTATATAAATGTTATGTTAGATAGATGTAGATATCCGGGTTCTTGATGAGTCAGCAGTATTTACCTCAAGAGACTGAAACTTTATTTATACAACGGATGGACACAGATTTCTTGATAGCTAGATTTCGTAGCTATCAGTATTTATAAAGTGTAATACAACGTTAATCCATTAATGATTCATAAAAAGTCTTTTCTTTTTCAATAGATTGTCGAGAAAACTGAAGAAGGATGTCTGAATATAAGATTCGACAACGTTAAAAATTACAGTTTTATATGTATTTCTAAACACTGTCCAGTCTATTTATAAATAATATACACGTTAATCCATTAATTAGACTGAAATTTTAATTGAACCAAATTACTTGCTGAATTATTCAATAGGATTTTCTATAGGTTTCGTTTTGGTAATCCATTAATGTCTTTGAAATCTGTTAATGTAAATCTCCATTGATTGAATTTATTTTTTGCTCCTTTCAAAATATAATTGCTAAACTGGCAATTCGTTCTCAAAAACGCATTTTAAAAACAAAATCGTATTTAAAGGGAAAAAAAACAAAACTACAACGTTGCTTTTCTTCAGTTCAATTTCGTGAAGTTTTAATTCAGCAACCTCCGTCAATTTTTTTTTCAATTTTGAGAAAGACTTGCAATTTTGCAATTCGAAAAATTAAACGAAGAAAGAAATGAAGTTAATTATTATAGTTGTGTTTTTATCTCAGAATATGTAATAATGGTTCACAATTAATGGCAAAAGAAATAGCAAAAAAAAAAGAAACAAACTTGAAATTTTAGATATTTTTTTTATTTTTCTATTCTATCATTGACCCTTTTATTGTTGGTTTCCTTATACAGTGGGACCTGAAAATTTAATGCTCTAAATGCTTCTGCTTGTGTCACCGCTTCACTTTCAGTATCACTGTTATTCTCACTTTCTAATGCACTGGAATCTAAAACTTGCGAAACAATTTCAGAAATCGAAGCTTGAGAAGTGGTAGTAATTTCATCATCAATTCTCATATATTCACTTTCCCCTTCTATAGCACAGCCGCGATTTCTGACATCTTGTATTAACACAGGTAAAGGAATATCGTCTTCATCATCTTTTTTCCTGGTATTTGAGGGGATGAAGTGCTTTGTGAAAAAGCTGTCCCCTCCGTCAGTAGGAGAAATGACGCCGATAAAAGATCATACCCATGGAAAAATTCTTGGAATTGAATCAGTGTGGCACTGAAATCACAGACAAAAGTGACCTTGTATGCGATTATAATATTTAAGACCTGATCATATATCCGATAATCCATATCAAAAAATTCCTATTCAGTGAGCCGAGACTTTAGAAAAGTGACCTTATATGCGGAGGGACCTTATATGCGGGTGACCTTATATCGAGATCCGACTGTATTTAATTTCCTTTGAGCCTTACGGATATAAGAACAAGGATTTTGAGGCTGTTAATCCCATATTTTTTTTTTTTTTTTGTCGGATACTTTTTTTTGTCGGGAGCGAAAAAGGTTTCCATAACCTTCCGCACAGTCTGAGTCTATCATCGAGGGTAAATCCTGCTGATGATTCCTAATAAGGATGAAACAGCTGTCTCGGATTTCCACGACGATGACCCGATCTGCGAAAGCGTAATTATGTGCGCTAAAAGGTTTTTTGTTTTTTTTTGTTAAACATTATTGTGCACGTTAAATTATTACTACACTTTAAAATCCGTAAATTTTGACAATCTCAAAATTTATTAGGCATGTAATTTGTTGTCCTTTATAATTTTAACTCTTCTTAATTTATTTTTCTTTTGGTTTGAGAATATTTACAAAAAGATATTCAAAATTAGAAAAAAAAGTTTGGTTGCCTATAGTTTGTCGAAAACGCCTCGGACATATATTGTGGCTTATGATGAAGTCTAAATTAGATGAGCTGTTAAAGATAATTCAGACTTGGTCGAGAAAGATCAAATAAATTGTAAATGAACTAACCTGACTTTATTGGGTATTTACGACATTTCAAGCAATAGATCCACTTGTTTCATCAAACAAACTACCATTATAGTGTTATTGCAATTCTCATCATGTATTACAAAAATCTTTCAAGAACCGACTATTAGTCTTTAGCTTTCCAATTTGGTGTAAATCAACCAGTCAGTTTCCTTCTTTATTTTACTAACTGTAAGTCTAATATTTCGAGATTATACTTCGAAATATTACAGATATACATTTCCTTTTAGTAGGAGAGTCCCAGATTTAAGCTTTAAAATTATTATAATTTAAAATTATTATTTACGAACAGAAACTAATAGTTCGAGATTACACTTCGAAATATTACAGATATACATCTCGTTTTAAAAGGGAGGTCCCAGGCTTAAGCTTTAAAATTATTATTATTTAAAATTGCAATTATTGATAATTCAAAGGAAAAATAAAATCGTACTAAAGGAGAGAAGAAGAAGAAAAAAAACAACTGTAGCGTTGCTTTTCTCCAGGGCAAAGTTCAATTTCGTTTTGTTGTAATTCGACAATCTAAGTACACTTCCCTGCGAAAACGAAGGCAGAAATTACAGAAAATTGCACCATTTTGACAAAGAGGCAGACAAGTGCTCTTGACTGAAGAGAGGCAAAACGGCGACAGAGAAAAAAAAAAATCTACTTATTTGAAATAGGTTAAGAGAAGTTTTCCAATTCGAAAGTAAAAAACTTTGTGCAGAATATCCTTCGGCAAATCATAAAAGTCATTATGGAACCCACAGTCTGAGCTTCGTCTATTATTTGTGGTTTTTTTTTTGTTTTTTTTTTTCTTTGAAATTCATTCCTGGCTTCAACGAGGTCCAAAATTGTTCTCGAAATCACAGCTAAAGGTTTTTATTACTCGCAAAACGATTTTAAACGGAAAGGAGTTGCTCTGTTCTCGAAATCTAAAGTTTATGAAGTAAATTTCGATTTAAAACCCTTTGTTTATGACAAAATACATATTCATTCTGCAACTTAAAAAGTTTCTTAATTTAGAAAAGATAGCCTACAAAAATAAAACTATTAATAATATATTAATTAAACTAAAAAATTAATTCAGCGCATAAAAATAAAACTTTTTGAAATTATTTTAATTTTTACTTCAACATTATTTCAATAATTATTTCACAATTAAGCTTCTCGACAAAGTGAAAGAAAATCATTTCATCCATTAAAATATACAAAACTTTACCATTTTGAAGGCACAAATTCAATTTTTCATGTTCTGAAAATTATGTAAAAACTCTTTCAGGTCAAATGATAAGACTCAAATATTTAACAGCATTTATCTCCTTACAAAAATAAAATAAATGTAAAAATTCGATAATTCAACAGCACATCACATTCAGTCAGGATAAAAATAGAACTCATGGCACTTTCATTGCACTGCACGTTTTATGAGATTTTCTTTTCTTTATTTTCGTTTTCTCTTTATTTTTTAAAGCAAGTCGTTTGCAGTAATCATAAATTTATGACTACTTTTCCCATTCAAAGTCAACACACATTCTTTTTGTATCAATGATGTAAGCTGTAAGTACAGGACAGAAGTGAATTTCATTTTATAGAAACCAACAACACTCAGAAAGTTACAACAACACTAACAACATTGCAGAATTTTCAGAGAGGATATACTTATATCAACAAACACTAAAAGTTCCTTCCGGATGGCCAATCTTTTTGTTCTATCGTTAAGCTATGTTAAATCAACATCAATGTTGCACACATCTATGAAATATTGCTGGAATACGAATTAAGGCTGATGCTTTCAATTTATTTTTAAGGTAACAACATTTTAATAATGACTATAAATTTTTAAGTCTATTGTTATGGAACTGGTATAGAAGCTGTTCAGGTTTAAGAAAAACTAACAAATTTTATCTCTAGTTATCTGTAAATTTGAACTTAATTGAGTTGGTAATTAAATGGTTACCCTACGTTTATTCCTCATCCAACGTAGGAGGCATATCATCAAAAGAATACACAATATAATGTACTAAAAAAATGTAGGAAACATGAATAATGCATAATAATTATTTATAGGACAGAATATAAACCTTAAGGTAAAGAAATCCCTGTGGTTCTAATTCTGGAACGAATCTAAATGCTTTTAGAAAAGAAAAAAAATCTTTACAAAAGTACTTCATTTGATGTTAAATCATAAAATAAAATTTCGTAAAATTCTCCAATTGTCCCCCAAAACATAAATTCAAATATGTTTTTAATGTATTTAAATTAACTGACCCATTCAATGAAAAAAACATTCTAGTGATAATTTTCCGTAAAAAATTTGAATGTCATCAACATTAAATAAATAACAATTCAGGTCTTTACGCGACAGAGAGACGGATAGTGATACCTTTTTAAGAAAACACATTTGTTTCCTTGAGGATTAAAACTGGAATAATAAGTTGGGTGAAGAGTCATCAGAAAATCGGATCAATTTTTAGAAATCCTCTTTTCTTTACACAATAACTAAGATAAACAATAAGAAATGAATAAAAAAACATGATTATGGAGGTGCTTCTATCCAAAAGTAAAGGTAATTTTCTGGTATTTTAAAGTAGAAATAGTAAAGAATGAATTCACTAATCCTGCCAATAAACGAAAAAAAATTTTTTTGAAGTAAGTGTTTATTTTTAATTGCTAATTTCAATACGGTTTATTCCTGAATGTTTTCGTCTAAAACCACATACTGATTGGGCAGAAGATATACCTAAAATTAAGTTTAACACTTTGTTAAGAGCATAATTAGTTTCTGCGCCTTTTTCCTAATAGGGTCACTAAAATTTAGAGGGTCATAATTTTTTTTTTAGTTTCTTTAGCTACTGTAGTGTCGAATTGAAAAAAAAAACATTTATATAATGACTGTTTAGTTATTGTAGATACTGGAAAGCTCTCTACAGCTGAGGAAGTTCATTCTAGACCAGTGCCATCTAAACCAAGATCAAAACCAAATTATTTATTAATGTCTTTTTTGCTACTATCTTCAATTAAGAAAACATCTAAAATGTCCAAAAGGAAAAGTAATTCTTTTCCAGCGAACTTAAAACAAACAGCAGATATTCAACATTGCTGAATGTTGCTTAAGGCATCACGTCTTATGCCATCAGCATCAGAAGAATTATACTGGGAGGGTCGTGGTAGCATCATGTAAATGCTGTAAAATCAGATACAGTGATCTTTTCTACTGAGTTGCAAGGTTATTCACGTAAATATTTATGCAGATGTATCATGCAAAATATATTAGTGAAAATGTTTTGGCCCTTAATTAAAAGTGACCCGTAAGGTAGGTCTATATAGATAAAAATTTAATAAGATGTACATAATTACTGTAAACTTTTCACATAAAAAATTCCATATTAATTAGCAGTTATTCTTTTTTTTTTTTACTTAATGGCAGAGTATTTTGGCCTTAATGAACAGGTCAATATTGTTTCATTAGCAGAGCAACATTTGTTCAACAGAGCTGAACAAAACATTTGACTCTAAAAAAAATAAAGTTTTATTTTAATCAGTGCATTTTCTTAAAAGTTACTTATGTTTCAGTCTGAGACGTTTAGAATGGATCTACTTGAGCCCAAAGTCTAATCAGATCTAGATAATAGTACCAACTCTTAGATATAAAGTTTGGTGTAAAGTAGATTAATTTTTTTTTCGAAATATTTACGCTTCAATGTTTTAGCATTAAGTGAAACGGCCCGGACCTCCACATACATACATGTCATTCAAAAAAGAGGCCTAAATTTGTTCTAGGGAGGTAACAACGTTAATTTCCAATAAAATCAAGGAAAAAAGATATTTAGTATGATTTTAATTTCCTATTTTCCATTACTATAAATACGATGAAGTAAAAAGTGGCAAAACAATTATTCGTATAATGGTTGCTCGTTAATAGTATGATCTATTCTTATTTACTGCATTATACTTTTAGATCTTTTTAAAAACTTGTGCTTAAAAAACTTCACCTCTACTATTATCCCCGAAACTTTAAAAAATATGTTCTACACTTCTGCTGGCAAATGCAATTACTTAAATACATTCTCATTAACTTGCAATAAAAGTTTACTAAAGATTGCTTATAAAACTCTTTAACTAATGCAGACTTCCATTTAAAGCGTGAATACTTTATTGAAACTATTCTACGGCTTGAAATATCATTATTGCAGCTGGTATTATTACGTTTCACATCTGAACCTGTGGATTAATGGTAATGCTGCGCAACTCCATTTTATTGCTTTGGCTATTTCATCAAACGATGATGTTGATTACTGATCGCCGGCCTTTATCGCAGAAATGGATTCAAATATTATATTACAATTGTTTAGTTAAACAAAAGGAACCTGCTGTTGGAATAAAGAGAATGAAACGAGTTCCAAAAAGAATGTTTAGCAGCAGAAGGAATTTAATCACGAAAAGGAAAAAAAGAATAAGACTTGAGATTTTTATCACGACTGACATCTCTATTTATTTTCTGTTTCTTTTGAAGCGAAATAAAAGAATTTGAAAGAAAAAGGAAAGTTTGTTTTACTTGCTTCTATTCCAATCAACAATATTACAAAAGCAACTTTAATTTTCCTCTTTAAAGATAGACAGTTTGAGCTGTAAAACGTTACGATTCGGTTGTACAAAATTTATGAAAATGTATTGAACAATGGGTTTGTAGTTGAATTTTTGTAAATAAACAATGTCTCTCGTGAAAGAAAAATGTTTTATACTTTTATCAAAGAAAATAATGTAATACTGTGAATACAGTTAGCTTTCTCATTAATTTTGTACTCTAAGCTGCAGTTATCATTTGTAAAAGTTCAGTTCGAAACACGTTCCTTAAAATGTTATCAAGCTTTTTCTGATTAGAATAGGATTCAAAAGTAATTTCAGTGATTTGTAGGTCTTTGTTAATGAATCAAAGAGTCTAGGGAACAACAAATAAATATTTTAATGCAACATTTTATTCGTTTTATAAATGTTAATTATTAATAAATTGAGAGCAAAATAATGAAATGCATCATTAGGGTAAAGTGACCAAATGTCGGCCACATACTACAAATAACCAGGAAATAAAAGATCTAATGACTTAGTTTATATGATTGAAACACATTTTTAGATTTATTGTAATTTTAATAAAATAAAGAAGCATGGCATTTTGAAAAATACCTACTATTAAGTTAACTACGCATTAATTACTATAACCTTATAATGTGACCAAATGTCGGCCAGGGTGTCTTAAAGTCGGCCAGGGGATGACCAAATGTTGGCCAGTTAAAAATATGCACCAGTTAAACATTGCTGTACACAGGAATTTATTTGAAAAAATCTCATTTTAACATTTAGAATACAAATTTATGTAAAAAATATTATGAAAATGTTTATTTTCTTCTCCTTGTTAGATTTTGGGAGTTTTCTTTCTTCTTCAACTCTTGTTTCTGCTGCTGTTTTTCGCTTTCTCTTTCTTCAAAGCAGCTGCTTTAAGCCTATTTTCTCTTTTATTTATTTGTAGCTCTTCCTTTTCTTTCTTTTCTTTTGCAACTTTCAGTTTCATTTCATATACCAAATCTGATGTTAATATAAAATGTTTATTGCAAGTAATTTATTGTATTTATTGTAACTTTATTTCATCCATGGTATGAAAGTGTTTTCTGGAATTTATAAAACTTAATATGTTTAATAATACAATTCTTTGCTCTGATCGTTTCAATGTGCAATAGCCTAGCCTACAGTGGAAATATTGTAATAATAGATGAAAAGAAATTAATTTTCCTAAGCATTTTCTAGTCAAATTGTCCTTCTCCATCCCATAATTTCCTTGGCAGTTAAAAGGACGTTAATACTAATATTTCCCTTTTTTAAGAACTATTTTATGGCTATGCCTCGGTGAATTCGGAAAAAAACTATGGATTTCCTAGTTATGTCGTAAGATCTAGGCTAGGCGTTGATAGAAATGTAAATCTCAGATACTATCCTCTATTTAAATATATCACATAATAAAATTAATTTCTTTTCAGACTACGTATATTCTTATATTCGAAAAGAAGTATAGGCCTAATCATCCTTTTAATAGGCAAAAACTGTACGTACGGATGTTGGTCGGTCAGTGTGTTTATATGTCATCCCAATAGCGCTATAGACACAGTATTTAAGCAAGAAACAAAATACAAGGTGGCGTGACCAACATTTCCGTGTCATTCCAACAGCGCTATTCTTTGCATGGATCGACATTAGGGTCCTTCCATTAATTACGTGAGGTGTTTTTTATAAAATTTGGACCGCCTCCTCCCCACCTTGGTGAGATTTGGTGAGATGTGGTTGAAACCCCCCCCCCCTCCCTCGCATGAGATTTCAAAAAGTCAAAAAGTTCTCAAAAAAGTTCAAAAAGTCAATATTACAAAATGTTATAATCTATTATATTACTATATATTCTCTGAATGAAAAAGTTGACGTGAGATTTTCGTTGCCCCCCCCCTCCCCCTTGGTGAGATTTGGTGAGATTTTGCCGGACCCCCCTCCCCCTTTTGACCTCACGTAATTAATGGATGACCCCCAGGAGGTTAACTTATAATGACGCTATAATGACTCACACAATTTATTGACTCTTTAAGCATATTTCGAAACTAACCTCTAAATATGGATAATTATATGCTTGCAAGAAGTACTATGATCAAAATACATATGTTGTTTTATTGCTTAGTCAACAGTCAAATTATACTTGGACTGTTATGGAAGTCATGGCTTACAAAAAATGAGCTTAAAACATCGTTTTCAATCTTGGGTTTTTGAAAAATGCCACGGTATTTTAAAAATGTGGAATCTGTTTTACTTCCATGAATATTTCACGGGTTGCCACTAGTCTTCAATAAGTAATAATTTAATAATAATAAGATAGGTGTTTACATTTTTTTACTAAAGTGTAAAGTAGGCTAAACTACACGCTTACAAATAAATAATGGCCGACATTTCGGCTACTGCATGGCCGACATTTGGTCAATAGCTGGCCGACATTTGGGTCATCCATGGCCGACATTAGGGCAACTTGAAATAGGAAAATCAAATGTAAATCATGAAGCACTTTAAGGTAATAAATACTAATTACTTTGGAAATAACGTTAAATATCAGCTGAGTTTTTGCTAATATCAAAATCATACAAAAAACATGAAAACTAAGTATTGCTTTGGCTTGGAGAAAATGAATTCTTAACTTTGCAATCTCAAGAATCTCGCCAAAACAATCGTTTCCGGCAACAATCAATCTCACGTCTTCGATGAGAGCTTAAAGTAAATGGCGACATCTGGAGATGACAATTGAAACTAAGATAGGATGGTAGTCCAAAGATGTAAAAATCGTGTAAAACGAAAAAAACCACAGCTAGACTACTATGTGTTTCTTAAAATACAAAAAACATTTGGTGGCCGACATTTGGGCACCGGCCGACATTTGGTCACTTTACCCTAAGCATTTTCGTTGCCATTTGCAAATGCAAAGCGATCTCCTGTTCTGTATTCCAAGTACCAACCTGATCTACAAAACATAAACGGAGCTACATGATAAGATTCTCGTAAACTTCGACTGTAAACTTCCGAAAGCTCTCGCTGCCAACCCTTATTCGGAATGCAGCTTTAGGGGAAATATTCTTCGACCCAGCTATTCTCTTAAGAATATCCTCTCAGTTCTTATGAAGACAATCGAAAGGTGAATACCGAATCCCAATGATGCTTCTATCGCGATTAGAGAACGATTCTAGTGCCTCTAAAACACAAACTAAACCTAAAAAAAACTGCTGATCATGGTTTTATGAACTTGAGTTTTGTAAATCTTAGCCTATGCTAGGAGCTGGCATGCAAATGGCGTCATCGATTTTAAGTACATGCTCTAAAGATTGGAGCAGATTTATGAGATAGCAGATTTCTTTCTTTCTTTCTTTTTCTTCTTTGTTTTCCTTCACAAACAGAACGGGAACCATCTTTTTATTGCTTCCTCAGCTCTGCTTCGTGACAGCTCCACTCTATTATTCACGAAAAAGTTAAACAGAAAAACAATACGGACGAATAACAATGAGACGAAATAATAAAAAAAAAGGGAGGGAACAGGAACTGCAAATGGGTGAGTGACAATACTTCGACGCCAGACTCTCTATGTCATCTTGAAGAAGACGCACGAACGTGACGAGGAAATGAATTTCGAATTTTTATGCAAAGCAACGAAAAGTTTTCAAATTTGGTGCTGACAGTTTGATGTCTGGTAAATGTCAAGAGAATAGGAAAGTTAAGGTAAGTCTTTACAGGAATTCTGAAAACATTCGGCTTTTGAATCTTTGAAAGTCGAAATTCTCTGTTATAGTTTATAGTCTGTTATATAGTTTACGAAATAGTCTTCCTTCATGTTATAATTATATTTTAGGCATTATATTGAATTCTCTGTTAAGTGCACAACATCGAATAGTATGATGAAGACCATTATTACATAATTAAAGGTTATTCGATAATTCGGGTACCATTTAAATTCTAAATCTTTAAATTCAAATAAAAATATCCAAACTTATTGTTTGTAGTCGCAGGAAATAGTTGTTAATTAGGAGACGCCTTTAAGATGCACATCTTTAACTTAAGTTTGTAGCAAACCTAAATAGGGACTAAAGGTTCAATAAATCCAAGTTAATTAAGGAGGGTAAGCTTTTATTTATTTATTTATTTATTTATTTATTTTGAGCCACAGAATTTCTTCTGTGATGGTTCTAGAATTTACCCAAATCTTTGTTAAAGAAACACAAGTTTCTTTATTACAGCGTTCTTTTACCTACACTGCGCAGTAAGTCGTAAAGGATCAGCTAAGAATAATTATTTGTTATTGTGGTCATATGCGACGAAATAAGTGAGAACTGTACTTCACTTGACATACAGTGAATGATATTGCCGAGTGATAATGTAAAGATACAACTACATTATTGTAACATAAATATCATTTTATTTTGCCTGTTACATATTGCAAGTGAGTAAAATGTACAATGAAACATATGTATTGAGTTTTCAAAATATCATTATCACAAGGAATTCAACAGTCGGGATTTCTTTTTCATTTAATCACTGATAGAATTTGTATCTATCTATCTCTCTTTGCTTTCTTTGATTACTTTATAATCAAAACGTAGAGCATTGGAATTAAGTAAATAAATTTTAAAAATGGCTAAGCTCTGAATCCATTATAAACGATGACGGTTTTAAGATTAAGGAATCGACGGAGTGACATATAATAGAGAAAAAA
>JAFIDM010049197.1:0-22450 GCA_023159025.1 Thereuonema tuberculata
TTGAGAAAAATTTTTCGGCGAAAGTTGAATGATTTTTTTTTTTTTTTAAAGATCTGGGATTCCGAGCAAATTCATAAGGTGACATTACAATTACGTTCGTCGCCATTTTGATTTTTTTTTTTTTAAATTCAAAAGATTAGTATATAGTCATAAATACGCATGCCCAAGGCTTTTAGGTTGCCAACTGAAAGCTCATAATTTTCAATCTCTGTAGCGTTGCTAGGCATTACTATGAGTTTTTCAAGCGACCACTGGAAAGGCAGAGCGCTGCAATCGCTTCCCATGATTCATTGCGTTCGTTTGGGATTGCTACAAAAATTTAACATAGCTGTAATAGTAGCTTTCACTGTTTCAGTATAATGATACATAATTGTTGCGTGTCTGGATGTCACAATACAAGTAAAATAAAGTCTCCATTTTTTTAAATTTTCAAAAGAAAAAAATGTGGCCCACTGTCAACAATTATTGAAAATTGGGAAATCTATATCCAAATGGATGTCGGTGAGCTCAGGGCATTGCTACTGTAACTCACAACTGTACTGTATAAAAATTCAATCCTAGCGATATAACAACATTTGGAAAATTACAATAATTAATACATCTAAACATGAAATGAAAATGTAAATATAAGCATTTGAACTTTAGTTTAATAAACAGAAACTCCTTCAATGTTAGAGCAAATATCTTTAACAGCAATATTTTATTCAGCAGATTGCTAACTTCTTCGGGCAAATAATCTGACGTAGAGAAATTTATTAACTCTTTTAACTGTCTTACAAAGAAATAAGAATCAACTTTTACTAAATTCAAAATACACAAATGCAACTTATTGTTGTAAGTTAATTGTTATTAACGATTTCTGTATAAGACAGGTTAGAGTGAGTACATTTCCCTACCTCTGATTATTTGCCCGAAGTATTCAGCAATCCACTGAATGAAATATTGCTATTAAAGATGTTACTTATATTCATTGAAGGAGTATTTGCTTTATGAAATTAAAATAAACGATTAGCTAATTTATTTGATCAAGAATCATTTTTATTCTCATCTTTTAGTTTACATTGATTTTTTTTTTTAATTTTATTAAAATACTCTGCTTTAAAAGTTTCTCATAAATCCTGGAAGGATTTGATGGGGCGGAAAGGGGGATTTATTCTATTTTGTTAAAATAGAATTTTGATACTTACCTGTATTTTGCTACAATTAGATAGTTAATCATTGCATGATTATTTTTCCTAATAGCAACTAGTATTTTATGTAAGTAAGTAAAATATATCTTATTTTGTAATTATATCTACAACTAGAAACACCAAATAATTGTCACTTAAGATTTTTATATCTAAACTAAAACTAAAAATAATATTAATTTATTATCATTTAATTTAAAAATAATTAAATGATAATAAATAATAAAAAAAACAAAAGTTATGCTTATTAAAAATAAAAATAAGGTTGTGGGCAATGACTCATTTCTTACATTAAATTTGTTTCAATTTAATTTCTACAAATGTAAGATGTAACTGTGATGAAATAGATTACTTCTCTCAGCAAATCTATATTTATCTTGGACTTCAAATAAAAATAATAAATTTACATTTTATCCAATTTTAAACAAACTTCACTCTTATTTGTATATATAAGAAATTTGTTTCCTTTCAAACAAAAATTTAATAATTTTTAAATTTCTTTTTGATGCAGTTTTAATTTATGCATTAAATTACTTGATGTACTTAAGTTTTCAATCAAACATATAAATAATTTGTTAAAAAAAATCCTAATACTATTTTTATAAAACTTAATACTATGTCACGACATGAAAAACAAAATATTCGAATTAAATATAAAATATTAATGATTAGAGAGAAATTTATTTATAAGGTAATTTTAACTAACTTTTTCAAAATTAGAAAAGCCAAAATTAATTATGAAAATAGTATAAACACTAGAAGTAATTGTTAAATATCTTTAATATAACTGGACTAAAGAATAATTTTGGTCTCAGATCCACAAATGTAATTAAGTATTAACTGTTTAAATGGGATAAATATAACTAAGAAAAAATGAACAAAATTAAAATCTGATGTAATTCGAGAAAAGAAATCATATTAAATTTATAATAGCAATTAAACTTATAATTTTTAATTATTTTAATTGATTAATTAGATATTAATTGATAACATTAGAAATATCATTTTCTTAATTAATATAGCACCTATATAACAAGTACAGCATTACTTTTTAAGTATACCTTATAGGACTGCTAACATTAAAAATAAAAATATTTAAACGCTGAAAAAAAAATTAACATGAAATCTATGAAGTTTAAAAAAAAAAAAAAACCAAGGGAATTTACTTTTCTCTGAATTTTTACTCATTATAAAAAAAAATCAGGAAAAATGAGAAAGGCTAACCTACAGACAGTAAAATCGCTGTCGTATCCCAAAGATTAATTTCACAATGCGGCCACTAGGTGGAGTGTTGCTCCACTTGAATCGCTAAATAAAAATAGTGTTTCAGTATTTACATATAAAAACCAGAACACCTACTAATAATTCAACTTAAAAGGCCATAATAGGACTGAAATGTTCAAGTTGTTAAAATAAATATAATAATAATAATAATAATAATAATAATAATAGGGTGTTTTTAATTTCATCTGCGAAGTAAATTAAAAAAATTGGAAGAAACTGGTTTTTCAAAAATAAAATAAATAAATAAAAATTGCACGTTTCAAATAACATAATTTAAACATAAGATTACAAAGTAGCTTCTTGAAATAACAGAAATACGAAAAACAAAAATTGCTTCATTTAAAGTCCATTTACTGTAAATCTGAAGACACATGATCTTAGTTAACCAATCATTATCATTTCCTTTCTTCACTAGTTATTGCTTGGTCGCGTCTGGAATGTCGTAAGTTACTTCCGGTGTTTATATCAAACTCGTCATCGCGCTACAATGCCCAATTTTTATTATTTTTATTGTGGTTTTTTTTTTTTTTTTCAGTTATTAAGAGTATATTTATATATTTATACATTTTTTTTATTTATTTTCGTATTTTCGATTTCATAAAACGTTTGTTTTAAGTCATCCATTTCTGTTATCGATGCCGGCTGCTCTTTTCTTGCCCGGGGTTTCAAACAATGGGCTAGGCTTAATAAGCGAGGCTTCGGTTTCCTTAACAATATTGAATGAGATAAAATACTTGCTGCTTCAGCCGTTTTACGATAGAGATAGACGACTTGAAATAAAAAATAACATTCCAAATGATTCCTCTCCATTGACCCTTCAAAGTTTTGTGGGCACAAACGAACAACGGTTGTGTTCAGCAGCCGTCATGTTCAAAACCATATTCAAAACGGAAGTATACGGAATAACTAATGCTCCAATCGTTCACCATATAAGGATTTGCCACGTGTCTTCAGATTTACAGTGAATGGACTCTAGTATATAGACCTTTCAACCCAGTATTTACCTAATATTTATTTTTAAAAATATGTCGGTATTTTCTTTTTTATTTTTACTGAAGTTGGTAAACTTTCGATTCTAAGCATTATTATTTTCATATTTTATTGCCTTGAAAATATTTCAACACAAATATAATTTTATTAACTTTATTATTAATAAAATTCATTAATATATATTTACTATTTTTGGTTGTTTATCAGGTCCGTTCATTTTGCATCGTAAGTACTTCACAAACCATGTGCTTTCTTTTTTTCTTCACATTATTATAAAATACAGGGTGGTCGAAATTAAAGTTTACGGATGCGGAAAAAGGTGTTAGCGCTAAGGTTGGATCGAAGAGCAGTCAAATCTGGACCTTCACAATTGAGATGATAAGGAAGGGATAGTTATTGAAGGCGGGGTAATGATTCCCATAAGAGGGACATGGTGGGGGTCCGCATCTCGCACGATTCATTGTTATGCAAATATGGGACATTTTTCAAACTGAGACGTTTGATTGTGTGAGATTAATTAATTTGGATGAACTTGCTGTTAAATAATTGAGAATTCGTGTCTGGATCGGAAACAAATAAGTTTTTTCTAAGAATTGATCTGTGCTAATGAAAAATATTGTTCATGGAAGTGAGATTCGAATTTGCTTAAGCGTAGGAAAATGGTATGGTTGGCGTGCCAACTTTCAAATACCTGTACTATTAAAGATGAGAGAAAAAAAAGGTATTCAAAGTTTTGTAGGAAACATAAACAAAGTGATCCCCGTACAATTTGCAGTCTGTCAAACGCTTCTTTCATTGTTAAAAGAAACACTGCTGTTGATTGGCCGCGCAGAGCTCATTTATTCAAGCCGCTGTAAATCAAGGGACCAAATACTATTTCAGAGGATGCCCTCGTTGAGTTCATTTAGTACATCTAGACTCCGTTTTGCACCACTAGGCGGATACTTTTGAGTAAGTGTCCACCTGAAACCGGAAGCGGTTGGGACCGGAAGTCGGATTTCCCTCTCCTCAAAAAAGAAAGCAATTCCCAAAGCTATGGGGAATCGAACAAATTAAGACTCATGAGACTCTGATTCCTGGTTTGAGCTGTGGATCCACACATACTACACACGGGAATCCTAATAATTCTTACCAGTAGGGTCGCTAAAATGGATTCTTTTCCTTAATGATTTCCTGAGGAAAGTAGCAGGAAACCACCTCAGTATCTGTTCCTACGGAATTCAATGGTTTCTTCTAGGGGTTCGCCATGAGGACACTGACACTTAATGTGCACCGTGAAATAACATAACTGGATAACATCAGCATTGAATTATCTCGTTGCCTGAAATGACAAATTTGATTTGGAATAAGTACCCCTCCAACTCTCGTGCAACACAGGCACGACATTGTATCTGCAGCAACGTTGTTTCTTTGTTTTTATGGAAAATAACCCTTCCCTATCTGAAATTTGCGTATTCCAAAATTACTTTTTTTCAGACCAACTGCTCGAGCTTCAGAGTACTTGAATTACGATCACCCTGTATTTAAATTTCCGCACTCACTTTAGACAAAGAAAAATAAAAGATAAAATGTATTTTATCATAAATTTTATCCATTTAAATATTAAATATCAAAAAAAAAAAAAAAATGGGTAAGGGATATTTATTTTAAATTTTATTTTTTTTTAAATTATCCTCTAAAACAGTGAATCCTAAACTGTCTTTTTGGCGGACCTTTTCGAGTATAGGATTTCTTTCTTGGAAATGTAAATTAATTTCATCGTCAGTGATCTAATAACTACAGAACTCAATTATTTTAATATTAGTTTAAAAACATCTCTTTTGTTTTTTAAAACAAAAACTTCCTTTCAAAACAAAAACTTATTATTTTTCATAGTAAACGACTTTAAAAAAGGCAGATCAGTGATTCTCAAAGTGAGGTTTTCCAAATCTTGTTTTCGAATCTGCAACAATCTTATCATTTACGAATATGAAAAACTTTTGTTCGCAATTACCTTGTGACAGATCTGTGGACTTTAAGAATCACTACTGTAACACAAACCATCTTTTAATGATAAAATTTTGATTGCTAAATTTGCCACTAGGTGTAAGATCAACATAAACAAAACAACATCTACAAAAATCAAATCATAATGCAAAAGCAATGCAATATTATGAAATCATCTGTTATTGTTTGTTTATTTTCGACGCTGTTATTTTTTAAATCGTATCGAAATATGAATTAGAGTAATTGGATTGTTTGCATTTTGAAATTTTTATTAACTTTTTGTTAGTTTTAATAATTAATTAATTATAGTAATAACATTTATAATAGAATTTCCTGGTTATTCTTATTCCCTAGACCCCTTCGATCAATCCCAGTCCTTCTTCAATGCTCCAGTGATGCCTATGATATATTTCCCTACCACTATTCCTGGAGGTATTCATAGGCCCTTCTGTCCTGCAGTGATGCCTCAGGCCGCCAGATGTCGTCCACTATGCCTGGGTGGCTGAGAAAGAGCATAGTAGTACTGGCAGTTGGCTGGGACCCGTGCATTGAACCAATCCAGAGGCTGCAGTGGACGAACATTGGATTGTCAGGCGCAGGCACCTGAAACGGAAGCAGCACAGGTAGTGTAGTCGTTTTAGAGTCCATTCTGATAATTTTGGGAAATTACATGAAGTTACGCATTAGTCAGTGGTCAAATGTTTATCGTTGTTATACTATCCCTTCATATATCAATCAAATTTAATATATATACCATCTCCTTCTAAAATGTAATATATATACGGCATAAGTACACGTACAGTCTTTGGCTTATGTAGTAATTAAAGTAAAAGAATTTTAAAAGAAACAAATGTAAGTAGAAACATACATAGAATGTAGCTCAGTGGAGTTTTTTAAAATACAGTTTTATTAAAAAGAATAATGTATTAATCTTCTCTACACTGATGAAAAATGAATAGGAAGTGAATAGGAAGCACTTCATTTGCTTGCGTTACTGGTAGAGGGCAGTAAAAGCAATGATCAAAAGCGCAGCGCTGTGGAAGAATTAAGAAACGAGTACTGGCAGTGGACAATCCTATCCCCTATCAGCAGTTGTTGATCTGCCTCAAGAGTGGTTGGCTATTTGTGCCAAGAGTTGTGGTGAACGTGGAAGACAAGCCAGGACGGCGTAGTCGAGCACAGTTTGTGCAGTTAAGGGAATTTGAGTGAGGTCGTGTTGTGGGTCTTTGAGAGGCCGGGTGGTCGTTCCGGAGAACCGCTCAATACGTTGGACGTGAAGTGTCCGCTGTGCATCAGCGTTGGCGCCAGTGGTCCGAGGAAGGTGTAGATGCTCGTTAGCCTGGTTCTGGACGTCAGTGGCACACGGCTGCAGCC
The DNA here is from genome assembly GCA_023159025.1 of Thereuonema tuberculata. NCBI lineage: Eukaryota > Metazoa > Arthropoda > Chilopoda > Scutigeromorpha > Scutigeridae > Thereuonema > Thereuonema tuberculata. The sequence continues at coordinate 6,822 of JAFIDM010049197.1, forward strand.
ATCTCGGATCGAGCGGCGACCGCAGCACAGATTAGGACCAGACTAGGACCATCTGCAACCGTTTGCTGGACGCTGGGCTACGATCACGGATGCCAACTTCCCCTCACTCCTCGCCACCGTGCAGGCGGCCTCTAGTGGTTTCGCGAAAGAAGCACCTGGAGGAATGAATGGCTTAGCGTAGTGTTAGTGATGAGAGCAGGTTTTCCCTCGGCGCTAGTGATTATAATCGTTCGCGCGTGCGACGTCGACCAACGAGCAGTACCTGCCAATATAAACGGCAGCGACCAACGCCTGCCATCATGGTGTGGGGAGCCATAGACTACAAAGACCGTTCGCCTCGGGTTGTCCTACAGGGAACATTGAGCAGCGGACCTTTCGAGATCCCGAAAGAGCTGTTGATTTTTAATTATAAATATCTTTCTTTAAAAAAAAAATCTATATTTTAAAAAGCCCATTAAGTTAATTTTTACATTTCATAAAAATAATAATTAAGCATACAATTTGAAACTTTTGAGGTTGGGCCTACAATTTGATAACCACTGCAGAGATTTGATCGTCAGTGTTCAGTTTAGTTAGGATGATTTGCATTAAGGGATTTTGTGAAAGCGTTTAGTAACTTTCTCTTGTCTGTCTGTCTGTTTCTCGGTGAAATGACTCGGATTGAATTTTGATTTTATATTTAAGCGTAAGAAAATTAAATGAAAGATAATACCATAAGAAAATGCATACGCGTCAGTAATATTACAGAGAAACTTCAAGTACGATAGTTGCGAAATGTCAAAATTTGCTTTATAGATCCGGGAGAATTTCTAAAAATATTAAACATTTTTTACTTTAAATGTGAAATATCACTGGAGTGACTTTTAAAATATAGGATAATTAAAAACTTTCCCGATATCATATTAAGGTGAGATGGGGGAGGGGTCCATCACTGGTTCCGGTTCATTTCAAATCCTCTTAATCACTAATACACAAAAAATTTTAAATATGAAATCGTTAAATATATAGCAATTATAATTCCTTATTATTATTTGTTCATGATATTAAAATTCGCTTTATTTAATTTCAAAAACAGTCAATACTGCAAGATAGGCTCATTAAAAACTATATAAATAATAATGATAAGATCAAAAATGTCATAAAACTTCATTTTGGATAGAAATCTCTTATATTTAACAAAAATCAAAGAAAATCCTTCTGATTGTCCAAAAGAAAAATCACTTATTAGATTTCATTTTCAGTAATTTACACTTTCTAATTTTTAAAAATTGATTAATAATAGAAAAAAACCTCGGATCAGAATATTTTAATTATTTTTTTTTTTTTTATCATTGGAAGATGGTGTCCAGATTTTAAGAATTTAAACAAAACTATAAAAAATGAGTTTATCTTGAAATATTGACTGTCTTTGAAATTAAATAAAATTAGTTTCAAAAATCATGGACAAATGATAATAAGGAATTAGAATTAATTCACATTTAACGCTTTCTTATTTAAATTTTTAGGTTTTTATCTCCTTTAGTTAAACAGGTTGTAGTGGTTCTTCATTTGTGATGACTTAAAACTACTTTGATCTCAACCTTTGCCTTAAGGAGAATGTTAACCTCTTAGCAGATAACGAACTTAATCATCAAAAGATGTTGTGTCTTAACAAGGGAGCGTAGCAGACCACAACGAGTGAAAGGAGCCTCAGGAAGATGACTGCCATAGAAGTTTTAAATCTTAACATCTAATACACTCTGCTAGTTTGAGATTCGCTGGTAGAAAAAAAAAGTCTCACTTACAAGGAAAGTCCCGAAATCCAACCAAGCCCAAATGAAAGTTCATCACAGAGAACATAGTGTCCCGGGTTCGATGTTGTTCTATAGATATGGCGTCACAAAGGTACCATAAGAAAACAATTGAAAATCGATGTAATTCCAAACCAACTGCAATTAGCTACAAGAGACAGCATCTACGTAACTGTATGACGGAGTTATCATAACAGAAGGTTGTTTACAATAGGCACAAGTCATTGGAATTTTATCAAACACTTCACGGATATGGCATTAGTTCTTGCTCCTGATAAGTTACAGTCTCTTGTACACTTCCAGTTTGCTGGAACGATTCAGAAATATGATCAAATAAGCATTCTACAAAGCCAGCTATCTCGAGGATGAACCTTCACCCTTCCAAATTCTGATTACAGCGTGGATTGCACTTTGACACCATGGATGGCACTTGTACACAAGTCACATCAAATGGTCCTTGTACCACTTGTGCTCACTGCGAAAAAACCTTTCTGTTAGAATAGCTTAGAACCTTTCCATCTGTAGACAAACAGCTTAGAACCCGGCACATTTATGTTCTCTGTGATTCACTTTCATTTGAGTTTTTGATTCGACTTTCACGTACGGGACCCTTCTTTTGTTAGTTATTTTTATTAGTTATGAATATAGATAGAAATAGCTTACAGGCTGTCGAAGAATGGAGTATGTAAGTGACATAAAATAGTTGTATATTCAACATGAATTTATATATTCAAAGCATGAATTCACGCCACACATGACCCTTTATTAAATTAAATATTAATGTCTGCATATATGAATAATTATTTGAATTGTTGGCGCTTGTTTACGATCGTCGGTGATAATAAGCTTCTGTTTGCATAAGACTGGAAACATGCGACATTGAAGGCATAATAAGCAGTTGACGCAAAGTGCAGTATATGACGTTAAGCCTGTCCATTGTTACATTTAGGAAAAGGATACACCAATGAACAATCCTGGACTGGAGCACATTGTGCTGCTAAATGTAGTAATTTAGAGTATTGAGAAATACAGTTGAGCATTCCTAACCTGGAATTCCGAATTATCGTATCAAGCATTCCCGATGTCTTACTGTTCTTTTAAAATGAGGAGGTGGCGTACAAAAAGCATTTTGTCCCAAAAAAAAATAAATTGAGATATGGGTATTTTTGTGTAAAGTTTATTCATTCCAACATAGTGAAAACATCAAATCAACCAAAAAAAATATTTTCCCCTGTCTATAGCATGGTGAATATTGAAGATTTTTTCAAACAGAACTTTGTCCAACACAAGTTTTTATACAAACAGAATCTTGTCCAATGCACCAATCACAGAGCCGTTACTATGGCAACCCAGCAGTCCCAGAATGCATGTCTACTGTTCGTAAACTTCAACCGTGTAAGTTACTTTGCTTGCTTTCTTAAAGATTATATTTCAGTAATGAGTGAAGTTTAATTAATATTTCAACAATGAGTGAAGTAGTGAATGACAGTTTTGTCACTGTTGATGTAGCTAACGAAAATGCAGGAAAAAGAACTATTAACCCAAGAAAGAGGAAACTGGCCCAAGAGAAAGATACAGTCAACCAAGGGGATACAACTCTTTTACCCCATGTACTCACAAAAGGACGTGTGTAAACTCCTAGATAATATTTTTGGAGAAGGTTGGAAGGATGATGAAAATTTTAAGTGGTACTTGGACATTCTCACCAAACACACTGTTTCACCTTCACGGCAAGTTCGAGATCCGGAAGAAGAATGTTGCTGTCTGGATGATGATGAGGGCTTTCATATTTAAGATACAAATGGACACAGAATCAAGAAGATTTAAATTTTTTTATTAACAAACTTTTAATAACATTCTTTTAGGCAATTAACTCAAGCCGTTTTTTTATATTAAAACATGCTTAGATATAAGCAATTAAACATATTTTGTGTTCCTAATATTAAATGTGTATACTCAAACTGAGCCTAATTTACTTTTCAGTAAGCCTGTTAATCACCACTTTAAATTTTTATTATAAAATTGAGTTTTTACTTTTCCTTAGGCCTAGTTCTGATTCATTCAAAAAAAATCATGTCCCAATTTAATTTATTCAAAAAGGATCTTGTCCAACATTTAAACTCAATTATTTAACAATATACTTATTTTTTATCTGCAGGAGTATGGAAAATAGTGTCTAGGGTGCTCCTAGAAGAGAAAGGAACATAAAGATATGGATGTTATTTTCTAGTTAACTATAAATCAGTTTTTCGCATCTACTGAAAATTCTGATCTGTGTGACAAAATGCTTTTTGTACGCCACCTCCTCAAATAGCCTTCCAAAGCTAATCGTCTCAATCCTAGATACAGCGCCATCTGTTTTCGAATAAATTAACAATTATTAAAAAAAAAAGTGCATTAGCTGAAAAAAAAAATATGTATTGATATGTACTGGGGGTTCAGTTGAATACGTACTGGACTGAAGGAGTCGGGTTCAGTTTCTGTTATTTCTCCTTCAGACGGGCCCTAGGTTCACCCAGCCCTCTGTACAATTGGAACCAGCATTTTTTTTCCAATCTCACCTAATCTCAGCTGGTCCCGATTGTCATTGAAACGTCAGAACCCATACCTTAGATGCCCCATGATTGCTCTTATGAGAAATACCTACCTCATCTATATTAAAAAAAAATAATTAATGGGCTTATTAAAATATTTAACAGGTGAAATTTTAACGAACCACTTTCTAAAGACCAAAAAAAAACATTCTTGATCGTTGCAAATCCGTGTGAGAGTTCTGTGGATGATTGCTGGATGACTTGACAATGAAATTGACGCATGCTTTGTTTCTATTAGGTCGCGAATAGTGGTTACGTAAAAGGGGTTTTAATATAAAAAAAAAAATGCCTTCGTCAAAGTCATTGTCAACCATCTAGTAATTACGCGCAGACATTTGAGACCATAGATCTACCCTTGATTGCCTAAGATCGATGTTTGTGTTTAATCGACTTCGTTTTTTTTTTAAGTGGTTCTCGATCTAAAGAAACGCGTCCCATCTTATTGATTCTCTGGTTTTGCTGCAGGCATTTTACAAACGAATCTAAAAACCATTATTTAGTTTGTTCTTTGGAAACAAAGGAAGGAAATGACTTAGGCCTAAAGGAAAGAAGGAAAAAAACATCTAATCGACGACGATAAACGAGGTATCTGGAAGCGATGAATAATTGTGTGTATAATTACTTTTCTTTTGAGTTTTTTATAAGCTCAAGGGCATTAGAACATCTCAAGCAGAATCATCGCAAGAAAGGAACGATTTCTGTCCTTGTTTTGGTTAATTTCAATCTTGACCTGCTTATTCTTTCGGCTGTGCTTCTAATTTGTAGTGAAAGCGACACCGGCTTCAATTTAATCAGTTTTTTTTTTCAATAGTTATTAGTAATGTCTTACAAAATCACTGCTAAACTTATAACAGGTCATATTTCACTTTTGAAGCTTCGCATTTACGACACTTACTATTATACCCCGATTAGAGACACTTCCTTCACAGTTCCTTGGCGATATGAAGCTGCATCGGTGCTCCAATAGGCGTCGCTGTCATCAGTTTCCAACGTTAACCTCGTAAGGAATTATGTCTATTACATCAAGATCTTTAGGGAAAAGAAAAGGCAGTCTGGCCTTGCAAATTGTTTAGAATTACGACGATTTTCGAGTTACGACAGTGGTCTGGAATCTACCATCGTAAGTATGGCATATGCCTGTATTTCATATATTGTTTTAGCCGGAAACATTTAATAATAAGAAATTAAAACCCTACATTGCCTGTATGGACAATATTAGTTACAAAAAAGGCTTTCAAAAATAAAGGTCTCAATTTGATTCCTGTTGATGCTTTGGCGTTCCGGACTTAGTCTGCTTCTCTTCACGATAAAAGATAACATCTTATCTCAAGAGAATGCCATCCTAGAACATTCGCGACATGCTGCACAGAGAATGATTTTTTTTTTTTTTTTTTTTCAATTAATATCAGACTTTAGCTCAATTCTTAAACAGTTCCAGCATTGTTAGCAACACTGTTAATGTGTAAAAGACTTCTGATTTTAGCTTTCATAGTTTTGAAAATAGACAAAAGTTCTAAAAATACAAAGGTTTTAATGAATAAAACAAAAAGTAATTCGCAGAAAACTAATTTGAAGAAAGTTCGAAAAAAATTTTAAAACCATATTTTGTGCAGCAGTTTACCACACAATAAACATATGAACTGTGTGCGTGTCTCCAGATGCAATACCTCTACAATCTTTCAGTATTTTTCAATATATTATCTTGCTAACAAAATATTTCCAAATTTTTATTATAAACAAATGACTCCTTTTTTTTGGGGAAGCTTTGAATTTATCCTCAAACATTCAGTAATAAAACAGCACGGCCTAAATATTGTTTTAATTTTATACTAACTTATAGTATACTAAGGAGTTACAGTGAACAATTTGCTATATGTTACATATACATTTGCTTTGATTCTATTGATAGCTTTACAGATTGCTCGTATTTTAAATTTATCAAAGTAGTCTCCAGCTGTCATTTGCAGCAAATTCTTAGTTCTGTCTGTGTACTTTCTTTGATTTATTCTTTTATGTCATTGCTTGGTAGTTCATAATAGTTCTTGCCTCATTTGTTCGTTTCTGCATGAGGAACTGCCTTTGATGGCTTCCATCAACTCTGTGATTAGAATTTGCTGCCATTAAGATTTTATTTTATTTTCCATTTTCTACTTGTACAATGGTCAGTCACCTGATTGTTCCCTTAAGCACTCACATACCTTCCATCTACCCTCACTCATAGGTAAATCGACTTCTATTGTACGTCTGCCAGAAAACTATTATCATATCATTAGTTGCGACCCGTGAAATATTCACGGAAGTAAAACAAATTCCACATTTTTGAAAAACACATTGAAAAACGATTGATGTTCTAAGCTAATTTTTTTAGAAGCCATGACTTCCACAACAGGCCATATGTAATTTGAATATCGGCTTATTTGTTAAAATAATATTATAAATATTGTTAAAATAAAAAAAATAAAAAAAAAGTTGATTTACCACTTTTGTAGTAGCCAGCGCTGCGGTTTCTCATTATGAAACATAATGGCAACCTGCTAAACTAAAAGAATAGATTCGTCGAAATTGAGGCAATATTAACGGAAGTAAAACAAAGGCCCCATTTTTGAAATATCCTGAAATTTTTAAAAAACACAAGATTGAAAAAGATGTTCTAAGCTCATTTTTGAAAAGCCATGACTTCCGCAACAGCCCACATATAATTTGAATGACTAAGCCAAATTTTCTTAAAATAAAAGAAAATAAAAAATTGATTTACCAGTTTCAACAATAACAATAACGAATGTCCAACAGTCAATACCAATAATCCTGTCTGGGCAACAATGAGGACACGTGCATCGTCATTGTCCCCTACTTCGTTGAGTATTGAGAGAGCGGCGACACAGCCAAAATTATGTAAAAACAGAGGTTTAACAAACTCTCTGATAAATTTTGACACATGAACTTCATGCATTTCAGTGTAAACTTCATTTATATGGGAAAGAAAATCTCAATATGCTGATAATAATTGTGTAATCGCGATCCGTCGTGGTGAAGTGGGGAAAATAGTAGAGACGCCTTGTTTTAAACATGGGCGTGACGTCATGCCTGACGTGTTCCAACGCTGCACTGTGATTGGTTATTTCAAATTACAAATTTACAAAGATCCGTACAACTTTTGCCTATTAATAGGATGATTCGACTACAGTGAGACGCATTCTTTCTTTCTGCAAGTAACTTCGAAAACGATGAGCATTTACTAGTCGTGATATTTTAACAGCGATGCCTTGCTTTGAGCAGGTTTTTCCGATCACAGTTCTTGTGGTAAGTGCAGGTCGTAACGCCACTGTTTGAAAATCTTATGAACTTCTGACACACCAACAAATTCAGCTACCTCAGCTACAGGATGCCCTTTTGACAGCTTTTTTCTTATTCTACATAATCTTACTTTCGCTTCATTTTTCACATATAAATAACGAACATATGTGTGTGTCAGGGCGCGCATTATTGCAAGTATTCTCACTACAGATGGCGCTGCAGGCAACGAGTCCTATTACTTACAAACTTTGTAACGTGAGCATTAGTAAATAAAATAAACATAAGAAGAAGGGAAATTTATATTATTAAAATAATACATAATTAAACAACGACTCGTTGCGATCCCTTCGTCAAGTTGCGTCTGTGGCGGGAAGTAAATATTTAAAAAGGCAGGATTAGTGGATGGTGATAGTAAGGTGTGTGACGTTATGGAAAGTCACGTGTTGTCCGGAGTGCTTATAATCCCCTTCCACATGTCCATTTTGTCAAGTGTCAGACTTGCTTTGCCTGCTGTTAGTGATCTTGTGTGAGAACTTACAAAAAGTGTTAAATACGCGTCTCTCCTCCTCCAACCAGATTAGCCACTAATCGTTTCCTAATCGTGTGAGTTGCAGTCACATCATTCTGATAAGCTTTTCTGATCCTTATCCCAAAATGAAGGGTTCTTCTTCCTATCGCTTCGTTCGACGCTCCTGGAATGTTTTTCACATTCTTTACGACTGTCTTCTGAACAGTGTCTGTCTACTCCCTCTACTTTTTCAGTGAATTAAAATGCTTTACTATTTACTTCTCTGTCTTGTTCAACTCAATTATAACTTAAGTTTCCTTTTCGTTTGTCTTAATTTACTTCAACATCTGACAACCCGTTCTTCGTACGGATTACAGAGTTGTTCTGATGTGGATGAGGAAGCAATTGAAATGTATGAGATCACTTCGAAACTTTTCTAATTTGGTACAAAAATCTCGTGATAGCTACAAAGTAATGTTATATTTGAATTTTGTAACTCGAGATCCCTCACTTCCCACTCCTTTCTCCCCTTCTCCACACCCCTATCACTTCAAACCTTTCCCACTGCGTAAAAAAATCATGTGATCATTACAAATCTATATATCTTGCGAAAATCTATAGCTATCCCAAAAATCCCGTAGACGTATCCTTCAACAATGTTTGCCCATCCCCTCACCGGCCTTCTATTTACTCCCCCATAGTTCTAGTTTTTGTCCCCAGGTTAATATGTGGTGTTACTATACACAACAATATTTTTGTAGTTCCAATTGTCGCCTCCAGGTGCATATGTGGCGCTTTCAAGAAAGTTGGATCCCCACGTTTGCATTCCTTAGGACGCCAATATCGGAAATTCATTGAATACGGCTCTTTTTGACTTTAACAAAGAAAATCACGTAAAATTTTGTGCTTCTAGACCAAACCGTTTCCGAGATATGCATGAGATATTAATGAGGAATCATTTTGCGATTACCATCACACAGTTCATGGTCATTTCCCTCTCCCCAAAAAACTGAAAAAAGTTATTTTCATACTTTTTACATTGTCTTCAGTATGGAACCTACCCACACGCGAAATTTCAAGTTTGTAGCATTTTGGAAAGAATGCTAATCATTTTGAATAGATATACACACACACACATATATATATATATATATATATATATATATATATATATATATATATCCACAAATTTTCCTTTTGTATTATATACATAAACCTTAATATTTCAAGGCATTATAATTACGGCACTGCTTAGAAATAAAAAAGAAAAAAAATCCTGCATTATATTTTATATTTATTGTAGATATTCTGGATCTTTTTTTTTAATATATACAAACAAGAAGTCATTTTTATTAAGTACCATAGTTAATTTATTTTCGGAAGGGAAGGTGGCTTATAATATCATCTTGTCCGTGTGTGGTTCCCCAGAACTCATGACTTTTGAATTTGTGAACGGATGTTTTTGAAACTTGCATATTTATGGACAAGTAGCCATGAAAAGACAAAGTAAAACAAAGTCTAGTGAATTACATTTGCTTTATCACCTAATGGCGTGTCATCATGTAATGATAATCTTTGTTTTCCCTCCCTCACGTTTGAACCTGTTAACTGTTAGTATTGAAACTTGATATGCATACTTAATAGCAATGAGGCTGTAAATCTATTATAGTTGAAAAATACAGGGTGTCTCAAAATAATGTACTAACACTTCGATAGTTAGTACATCAAAGTGTTGGTAAATTTTTTTGAAACACCCTATAATTACTTTCAGTCAATTTAAAAATATTTTGAATTAATTTTCTTACACATTATTGACTAATGGGTGGTCAGCAGAGAAAGTTTGAGAATTGTGATTGATTGAGTAGTCACAAGAAGCTGATTCAATTAAAGTATTCAGAATTCTTTTGCTCTTGATTTGCTTGATATTTATTAGTAAGTAAACACAGGGTGGGCCAAAAGTCACTTTACTATTTAAAAACTTCGTCGGTATTATGTGTTTTATTTTTTTTTTTTTTTCGATTTCTAAAAATGGAATCTTGGGAAAAAATGTACGATGGAGAAAGTTACGATGGAACAACGCGTAAAACTTACTGAATATTTCTTTGAACATCAGCACTCCATTATTCTTACCCAAAGAGCCTGCATACGTCATTTTAATGAAATATGAGACATTTTGTGCTTCCTGCTCTTTTAAATATCCGCACAAAAAGATATCTGGAACCGTGAGATCAGGTGAACGCGGTGGCCAATGAAAATCAGAATTTCTGGAAAATATTGTTTCTTCGAAAATTTGCCTTAACAGCTGCATGGATTGACTCTGTGGCTGAATGGGCAGTAACCACATCTCGCTGCCACCCCATTCTAGATGTATTCTTCATAGCAGGAATAAAGCGCTGATGTTCAAAGTAAAATTCGATAAGTTTTACCGTCAATTTTTCCAGTATGTATTTCCCAAGCTTATATTTTTAGAATCTGAAAGAAAAAGGAAATAATATATAATAACGAAAATGTTATTTAATTTGTTAAACCTGACTTTTAGCCCACAACTGTAGGCCTATTACAGAAAACTGAGGAAATTAGATTCCAAGTTTTTAAAGGGTGTTTGATTTAACTTTGTCTTCACTTACAAACATAAGTCATTTCCTCTAATTTCAGGCATCGGTGTTGGATCCAACCATTCCTCCTCCGGACACCATAACAATAGACTCTCCGGGGATACCCGCAGAGAATGGCGTGCTGACATCTTCACCACTTCCGGCGGCTGCTTCCGGTTCCTTAGCTGCCATCAGTCCCGCCGTGTCGTACATGTATCCTGGATATTCTTTCGGTCCCGCCGTCTTCAAAACACCCGGTAGGGATCTGACCTGCTTTAATGTTTTGCCCTAATTTTATCTGCAAATAAAATTACAAAGGTTTCTTTTAGGTTTTGTCCCAAACAATCAATGTTAATCATTGTACCCTGTTATGACTCATTGAATTACATTAAATAACACAGATTTTTCATCTCTAGTTTTGAGTAACATAAAAAATGATTACGACAAATCAAGTGATATTATAAATTATTTTTGTAAACAATAAAGGTAAGTGAATAACGTAAATAAAGAAAAGGAAATTCAGCACTTGCATAAAAGAGGAAATTGCCTTTCTGATTACTAGAAGGAATTGGGAACGGCCGTTTCGTCCTTCTATGGACTCATCAGCCCAATCCCCGCCTTAATAAAGGTAAGTTCTTTGAGCAGCCATCTTGAAGTTTTAATACCATGACAAGCTGAATCATTACGGCGCCATATATTGTTCGTATTTATTACTTCTGTATTGATTTCTTCAATTGACTCGTCTTGGATCTTTACCCTTTTGTTTTTATAAGCGACCAAATAACATCTTATTGATAGCGTTATTAATTATTTGTTTTAATCTTCATCCATTTTGGTGCTAGTTACATTTTAAACCATCAACGTAAATAGAAGTTTTCTTTGAATGTCAATTTTTCCCTCAATTTCAGCAAGATTTTAAGGAATTATAAATAATAATTAACAAAGGCTTCGAGGGTTCTAGAACATCTTGTAATAAGAAAAAATTGTAAAATGCCCACTGAGACGGAATTCGTATAGACATAAGGAATATGTTTTGTTGTGTAAAATAACGTAATTTCAATCAACGTCAAAATCAGTAATTATTATTAAATTTTTTCTCTGTATTTTCGTGAAAGGTTTAAAAAACGAAATTCTATTTACATTTCCCTTCTCGAACATTCTTAAAGTCATGAAGCTAGCATCTGAAGTACGGTTTACGTTACACGGTTTACGTTTGTTATACACTAGTTTCATTTTCTATCACTAGACGGCGTCATCGACGCCCATGTTAACTCTTATGGGAAAATTCTCAAAAAAACACCTCTTGAAGAAATAATCCATGTTAATGAAGAAAACTTTTGATTTTTTTTTAATATTTTATTTTCCCTCTGATTTATTTTTGTTTCTTTTGTCAATAAAATTCTAAGGGGGAAAAAACACTTTACAGCAAATAGAATGTTATGGAAGCAACACCGAGAATAACATAGGAATAACATTGGAACAGGAAATATTAATAAACTGGAAGGGTTACAGATACGGGTTTTTTTTTTTTTTTTTTTTCTGTATATTCCTCAATACTTTATGTAAGGCAATTATTCTACGTTCTTGCAATTAGTATAAAATAACTAACTACAACTTTCATCTCTGAACTGGAAGTAACCTTTGTCTTTTAACTTAAATAAAATATAATAACACTAGAACTACTTGTAATCCTGTCAAGGATGCTGTAAGCCCCTACCGTTTTTGAGGCCCCGTGAAATTTGGGGGGGGGGGGGGCATCATTACTTCACTCTGTAATTCCTAATTTCTCAGGTCGACATTTTTCTTTTTTTTTTTTATTTTCTCGTTTTAAATTGTTGTTATTTTGACAAAAATGATATTTATTTATACATTTTTTTATATTATGCTTATGTATTTTTCTCCAAATTATTATATTTTAATATTTTTATATATGAAAAGCTGAAGTGAAGAAATAAATGTGGTACCTCTCAACATTAAAAAATGCACACTCATTGATGTTTATTAATAATTTTTTATTTTTATTTTTTAAAGCTCTTAAGAAAATTTATTTGAGATCGGCGGAAGGCTGGGACATTAATTTTTCAACGTATCTTTTATTTTGAGTTAATTACTTGTATTTTATTTTTGGAGCTATCATATTGATTCCTACCATTGATCCTATTAACCTCTGTACTGAATCCCTCGCTGATTACTGATTCCTAGTTGATGATCATCAAAGAGCGTGAAACAGCTATTTTGGATGTCACTAAGGTCCTCACGCTCAAAGATGAATCTCCCAGAATGCAAATCAGATTATAGATTGTAGATTCTACTTCAATGTTAGCGAAGGGCCAGGAATGGACAATCTATAATCTGCTTTGCATTCTGGGAGATTCATCTTTGAGGGTGAGGACTTTAGTAAACATTTTGTCTCCCCCGTTGAATCTTCGATGTAAAAGTTTGGTAAATAATAAAATGGAGTAAATATAATAGAAATTTCGACTTAGTAAAAGTAGTTAAAGGTGAGTTTACAGAAGCAACAAAAAAAAACTAACTGATGAAACTTAATATATTATTTCATGATCCTGAGAATGAAGTTACATAGAAAATACCTCAAATGATCAAAGAGACATTGCAGTGTATTACAGGAAAAAAAATATTAACATTTATGCAGTTTAATTTATGTGCATTATAATTTATAATTTACGTATAGAAAGAATGCAATATAGAAAAAATATATTTCTTTTAATTATTTACACCAATACTGTCCTTCCTTACTCTCAAGTTAAGTTATTCACCACGTAACTCCCTCCCCTCGCTATCTTTTGCCATGAAATTTTAAGAAAAAAAAAAGGATGGGAGAGAATTAGGCGATTAAATATGCTACATCAAAATCTCACACCTTATCCGATCATATTTTAATTTTGGGGTGATTGATTCTATCTTTCACCACCAGGAGCACTGTTATCAGTACTTCGTCGTTTTATCCTGAAATGTTGTTGTTCCTTTTCAGAGAAATCTTGTGTAAACTTAAATTCAGAGGACTTCGTTTGTTTATTCTTATATCCGCATGATAACTAACAGGATATTATAGGCTTGGTTCAACATTTGTAATGTTCCTTAATAGGTATCATCTTGAATTTCGTTTTTTGTATGTGCGTGTTCTTAATAACTATTAAACCTCTGAGTAGATCTTCTCACGTGTAATTACGGATGGGAGACTATATATGACGTTTGTATTTGAAAATTTTCAATGTTATTTATTTATTGAAGTTTCCAAAAATAAAAAAAGAATTTTCGGCATTTTTTTGAAGAATTTTAAGCATTATTTAAGATTCTTTAAAACTCGTGTTTTATTTTTTTTTTTGTTTTTTTTTTAATTCAAAAATATTTTCTGCCCTATTCAAAGCAACAGAAATTTTCCATCTTCATTGGTATCTTATGTTGTCTAAATCCAATTAATCTTATTCTTATTAAAGCTCGCGTCTATATTAAGAGGATTAATACCCATTATTTAAGATAATGATTAAAATCCATTACATTTCGGCTTTGGTGTTTTCCAATGGGAATTTTTTTAATCACCTTCTCACATTAATTTCCCACATATTCAAAAATCTATAAAAGTTGGATCGTCTCCTGTCCTTAAATGTGCAAGCCAAATTTCAAGAAGAATCATGCAATGGTTTAGAAATTATTAGGCCTTTTTTTTTTCGTGGTTTTTTTTTTTTTTTGAGTGGGAGTTACACACACGCACAGACTGACCTACTGAATAAGCCAAATTTTTCTTTGAAGTTGACATTTTAAGCCAAATAGATCTTAAATTCGATTTTTTAAGAATCTTAGGATTCTAATTTTTTGAAGTATTTTTAAAGTATTTTAATTGCGTGGCTGCGCTACATTTAGAGATCTAGTAAAATTAGATAGCTAATAAAAGTATCGCAGATTAAATTCCTTTAAGCTTAAGTTGTCGAAACTTTTGGAAATATCCATTTAACAGAAGATTAGCGTAATAGCATTTGGTCTTCTTTTCGTAAGGAGGTTATAAACCCGGCCAGAAGCCGTGCAAGTGTTGACGCCCGTCGCTGTCCTAACGAGAAATTGGCTGAAGCGTTTCTGACGCGGCCGATAAATATAGATTAAAAATTGAGTTCACTTGCGAGATATTTACGTTTTGTGTGTCAGCAATGGCTTGCCACTTCAAAATAATATACATATAAAAAGAGCATTTCATTCTTCATTTACCCGGAAGTCACTGTGGCAGCACGTGGTCGTCACGTGGTAGGACTATGGCAACGGGCCAATCGATTTCCGTCGTTGCTAAGCAACAAGTTGCAGTTTGTTCTTCTCCCTCTTTCCTGGCAGTCTGCCAAGTGAGGAGTCTTCGTTATTTTTTTAAAACATCTTTGGATCAAATTACGACTCTCTGTAAATTTAATTGAGATTTGAATTACTCATATTTAAAGAGCTTTAATATTTACACAACGAAATGGCTGAACAATACAAATATGTGTAAAAAACAAGAATATATTTCTTTTGTTTTAACAAAGTTATAAATAACTCTTGTGTCCCAGATAAAAGTATAGACAATGTTGGTAAAGAATTGCTGTCAATTCATATTTTACTGCGACATTGTGTTTGTTCCTAGTTCGGATTGTTAAATCTCGTTTCGGATTTGCGATGTTTCTGGAGGTCAGATATCTTAACTCAAAAAAGAACAGGAAAGTTTCCGAAAGACATTTTTAGTAGAAAAAGTTATCGTAGACATTAATAAGAAGTTTAGACATTTTATATATATATATATATATATATATATATATATATATAGAGAGAGAGAGAGAGAGAGAGAGAGAGAGAGAGAGAGAGAGAGAGA
>JAFIDM010049198.1:0-22450 GCA_023159025.1 Thereuonema tuberculata
TTGAGAAAAATTTTTCGGCGAAAGTTGAATGATTTTTTTTTTTTTTTTAAAGATCTGGGATTCCGAGCAAATTCATAAGGTGACATTACAATTACGTTCGTCGCCATTTTGATTTTTTTTTTTTTAAATTCAAAAGATTAGTATATAGTCATAAATACGCATGCCCAAGGCTTTTAGGTTGCCAACTGAAAGCTCATAATTTTCAATCTCTGTAGCGTTGCTAGGCATTACTATGAGTTTTTCAAGCGACCACTGGAAAGGCAGAGCGCTGCAATCGCTTCCCATGATTCATTGCGTTCGTTTGGGATTGCTACAAAAATTTAACATAGCTGTAATAGTAGCTTTCACTGTTTCAGTATAATGATACATAATTGTTGCGTGTCTGGATGTCACAATACAAGTAAAATAAAGTCTCCATTTTTTTAAATTTTCAAAAGAAAAAAATGTGGCCCACTGTCAACAATTATTGAAAATTGGGAAATCTATATCCAAATGGATGTCGGTGAGCTCAGGGCATTGCTACTGTAACTCACAACTGTACTGTATAAAAATTCAATCCTAGCGATATAACAACATTTGGAAAATTACAATAATTAATACATCTAAACATGAAATGAAAATGTAAATATAAGCATTTGAACTTTAGTTTAATAAACAGAAACTCCTTCAATGTTAGAGCAAATATCTTTAACAGCAATATTTTATTCAGCAGATTGCTAACTTCTTCGGGCAAATAATCTGACGTAGAGAAATTTATTAACTCTTTTAACTGTCTTACAAAGAAATAAGAATCAACTTTTACTAAATTCAAAATACACAAATGCAACTTATTGTTGTAAGTTAATTGTTATTAACGATTTCTGTATAAGACAGGTTAGAGTGAGTACATTTCCCTACCTCTGATTATTTGCCCGAAGTATTCAGCAATCCACTGAATGAAATATTGCTATTAAAGATGTTACTTATATTCATTGAAGGAGTATTTGCTTTATGAAATTAAAATAAACGATTAGCTAATTTATTTGATCAAGAATCATTTTTATTCTCATCTTTTAGTTTACATTGATTTTTTTTTTTAATTTTATTAAAATACTCTGCTTTAAAAGTTTCTCATAAATCCTGGAAGGATTTGATGGGGCGGAAAGGGGGATTTATTCTATTTTGTTAAAATAGAATTTTGATACTTACCTGTATTTTGCTACAATTAGATAGTTAATCATTGCATGATTATTTTTCCTAATAGCAACTAGTATTTTATGTAAGTAAGTAAAATATATCTTATTTTGTAATTATATCTACAACTAGAAACACCAAATAATTGTCACTTAAGATTTTTATATCTAAACTAAAACTAAAAATAATATTAATTTATTATCATTTAATTTAAAAATAATTAAATGATAATAAATAATAAAAAAAACAAAAGTTATGCTTATTAAAAATAAAAATAAGGTTGTGGGCAATGACTCATTTCTTACATTAAATTTGTTTCAATTTAATTTCTACAAATGTAAGATGTAACTGTGATGAAATAGATTACTTCTCTCAGCAAATCTATATTTATCTTGGACTTCAAATAAAAATAATAAATTTACATTTTATCCAATTTTAAACAAACTTCACTCTTATTTGTATATATAAGAAATTTGTTTCCTTTCAAACAAAAATTTAATAATTTTTAAATTTCTTTTTGATGCAGTTTTAATTTATGCATTAAATTACTTGATGTACTTAAGTTTTCAATCAAACATATAAATAATTTGTTAAAAAAAATCCTAATACTATTTTTATAAAACTTAATACTATGTCACGACATGAAAAACAAAATATTCGAATTAAATATAAAATATTAATGATTAGAGAGAAATTTATTTATAAGGTAATTTTAACTAACTTTTTCAAAATTAGAAAAGCCAAAATTAATTATGAAAATAGTATAAACACTAGAAGTAATTGTTAAATATCTTTAATATAACTGGACTAAAGAATAATTTTGGTCTCAGATCCACAAATGTAATTAAGTATTAACTGTTTAAATGGGATAAATATAACTAAGAAAAAATGAACAAAATTAAAATCTGATGTAATTCGAGAAAAGAAATCATATTAAATTTATAATAGCAATTAAACTTATAATTTTTAATTATTTTAATTGATTAATTAGATATTAATTGATAACATTAGAAATATCATTTTCTTAATTAATATAGCACCTATATAACAAGTACAGCATTACTTTTTAAGTATACCTTATAGGACTGCTAACATTAAAAATAAAAATATTTAAACGCTGAAAAAAAAATTAACATGAAATCTATGAAGTTTAAAAAAAAAAAAAAACCAAGGGAATTTACTTTTCTCTGAATTTTTACTCATTATAAAAAAAAATCAGGAAAAATGAGAAAGGCTAACCTACAGACAGTAAAATCGCTGTCGTATCCCAAAGATTAATTTCACAATGCGGCCACTAGGTGGAGTGTTGCTCCACTTGAATCGCTAAATAAAAATAGTGTTTCAGTATTTACATATAAAAACCAGAACACCTACTAATAATTCAACTTAAAAGGCCATAATAGGACTGAAATGTTCAAGTTGTTAAAATAAATATAATAATAATAATAATAATAATAATAATAATAGGGTGTTTTTAATTTCATCTGCGAAGTAAATTAAAAAAATTGGAAGAAACTGGTTTTTCAAAAATAAAATAAATAAATAAAAATTGCACGTTTCAAATAACATAATTTAAACATAAGATTACAAAGTAGCTTCTTGAAATAACAGAAATACGAAAAACAAAAATTGCTTCATTTAAAGTCCATTTACTGTAAATCTGAAGACACATGATCTTAGTTAACCAATCATTATCATTTCCTTTCTTCACTAGTTATTGCTTGGTCGCGTCTGGAATGTCGTAAGTTACTTCCGGTGTTTATATCAAACTCGTCATCGCGCTACAATGCCCAATTTTTATTATTTTTATTGTGGTTTTTTTTTTTTTTTTCAGTTATTAAGAGTATATTTATATATTTATACATTTTTTTTATTTATTTTCGTATTTTCGATTTCATAAAACGTTTGTTTTAAGTCATCCATTTCTGTTATCGATGCCGGCTGCTCTTTTCTTGCCCGGGGTTTCAAACAATGGGCTAGGCTTAATAAGCGAGGCTTCGGTTTCCTTAACAATATTGAATGAGATAAAATACTTGCTGCTTCAGCCGTTTTACGATAGAGATAGACGACTTGAAATAAAAAATAACATTCCAAATGATTCCTCTCCATTGACCCTTCAAAGTTTTGTGGGCACAAACGAACAACGGTTGTGTTCAGCAGCCGTCATGTTCAAAACCATATTCAAAACGGAAGTATACGGAATAACTAATGCTCCAATCGTTCACCATATAAGGATTTGCCACGTGTCTTCAGATTTACAGTGAATGGACTCTAGTATATAGACCTTTCAACCCAGTATTTACCTAATATTTATTTTTAAAAATATGTCGGTATTTTCTTTTTTATTTTTACTGAAGTTGGTAAACTTTCGATTCTAAGCATTATTATTTTCATATTTTATTGCCTTGAAAATATTTCAACACAAATATAATTTTATTAACTTTATTATTAATAAAATTCATTAATATATATTTACTATTTTTGGTTGTTTATCAGGTCCGTTCATTTTGCATCGTAAGTACTTCACAAACCATGTGCTTTCTTTTTTTCTTCACATTATTATAAAATACAGGGTGGTCGAAATTAAAGTTTACGGATGCGGAAAAAGGTGTTAGCGCTAAGGTTGGATCGAAGAGCAGTCAAATCTGGACCTTCACAATTGAGATGATAAGGAAGGGATAGTTATTGAAGGCGGGGTAATGATTCCCATAAGAGGGACATGGTGGGGGTCCGCATCTCGCACGATTCATTGTTATGCAAATATGGGACATTTTTCAAACTGAGACGTTTGATTGTGTGAGATTAATTAATTTGGATGAACTTGCTGTTAAATAATTGAGAATTCGTGTCTGGATCGGAAACAAATAAGTTTTTTCTAAGAATTGATCTGTGCTAATGAAAAATATTGTTCATGGAAGTGAGATTCGAATTTGCTTAAGCGTAGGAAAATGGTATGGTTGGCGTGCCAACTTTCAAATACCTGTACTATTAAAGATGAGAGAAAAAAAAGGTATTCAAAGTTTTGTAGGAAACATAAACAAAGTGATCCCCGTACAATTTGCAGTCTGTCAAACGCTTCTTTCATTGTTAAAAGAAACACTGCTGTTGATTGGCCGCGCAGAGCTCATTTATTCAAGCCGCTGTAAATCAAGGGACCAAATACTATTTCAGAGGATGCCCTCGTTGAGTTCATTTAGTACATCTAGACTCCGTTTTGCACCACTAGGCGGATACTTTTGAGTAAGTGTCCACCTGAAACCGGAAGCGGTTGGGACCGGAAGTCGGATTTCCCTCTCCTCAAAAAAGAAAGCAATTCCCAAAGCTATGGGGAATCGAACAAATTAAGACTCATGAGACTCTGATTCCTGGTTTGAGCTGTGGATCCACACATACTACACACGGGAATCCTAATAATTCTTACCAGTAGGGTCGCTAAAATGGATTCTTTTCCTTAATGATTTCCTGAGGAAAGTAGCAGGAAACCACCTCAGTATCTGTTCCTACGGAATTCAATGGTTTCTTCTAGGGGTTCGCCATGAGGACACTGACACTTAATGTGCACCGTGAAATAACATAACTGGATAACATCAGCATTGAATTATCTCGTTGCCTGAAATGACAAATTTGATTTGGAATAAGTACCCCTCCAACTCTCGTGCAACACAGGCACGACATTGTATCTGCAGCAACGTTGTTTCTTTGTTTTTATGGAAAATAACCCTTCCCTATCTGAAATTTGCGTATTCCAAAATTACTTTTTTTCAGACCAACTGCTCGAGCTTCAGAGTACTTGAATTACGATCACCCTGTATTTAAATTTCCGCACTCACTTTAGACAAAGAAAAATAAAAGATAAAATGTATTTTATCATAAATTTTATCCATTTAAATATTAAATATCAAAAAAAAAAAAAAAATGGGTAAGGGATATTTATTTTAAATTTTATTTTTTTTTAAATTATCCTCTAAAACAGTGAATCCTAAACTGTCTTTTTGGCGGACCTTTTCGAGTATAGGATTTCTTTCTTGGAAATGTAAATTAATTTCATCGTCAGTGATCTAATAACTACAGAACTCAATTATTTTAATATTAGTTTAAAAACATCTCTTTTGTTTTTTAAAACAAAAACTTCCTTTCAAAACAAAAACTTATTATTTTTCATAGTAAACGACTTTAAAAAAGGCAGATCAGTGATTCTCAAAGTGAGGTTTTCCAAATCTTGTTTTCGAATCTGCAACAATCTTATCATTTACGAATATGAAAAACTTTTGTTCGCAATTACCTTGTGACAGATCTGTGGACTTTAAGAATCACTACTGTAACACAAACCATCTTTTAATGATAAAATTTTGATTGCTAAATTTGCCACTAGGTGTAAGATCAACATAAACAAAACAACATCTACAAAAATCAAATCATAATGCAAAAGCAATGCAATATTATGAAATCATCTGTTATTGTTTGTTTATTTTCGACGCTGTTATTTTTTAAATCGTATCGAAATATGAATTAGAGTAATTGGATTGTTTGCATTTTGAAATTTTTATTAACTTTTTGTTAGTTTTAATAATTAATTAATTATAGTAATAACATTTATAATAGAATTTCCTGGTTATTCTTATTCCCTAGACCCCTTCGATCAATCCCAGTCCTTCTTCAATGCTCCAGTGATGCCTATGATATATTTCCCTACCACTATTCCTGGAGGTATTCATAGGCCCTTCTGTCCTGCAGTGATGCCTCAGGCCGCCAGATGTCGTCCACTGCAGCCTCTGGATTGGTTCAATGCACGGGTCCCAGCCAACTGCCAGTACTACTATGCTCTTTCTCAGCCACCCAGGCATAGTGGACGAACATTGGATTGTCAGGCGCAGGCACCTGAAACGGAAGCAGCACAGGTAGTGTAGTCGTTTTAGAGTCCATTCTGATAATTTTGGGAAATTACATGAAGTTACGCATTAGTCAGTGGTCAAATGTTTATCGTTGTTATACTATCCCTTCATATATCAATCAAATTTAATATATATACCATCTCCTTCTAAAATGTAATATATATACGGCATAAGTACACGTACAGTCTTTGGCTTATGTAGTAATTAAAGTAAAAGAATTTTAAAAGAAACAAATGTAAGTAGAAACATACATAGAATGTAGCTCAGTGGAGTTTTTTAAAATACAGTTTTATTAAAAAGAATAATGTATTAATCTTCTCTACACTGATGAAAAATGAATAGGAAGTGAATAGGAAGCACTTCATTTGCTTGCGTTACTGGTAGAGGGCAGTAAAAGCAATGATCAAAAGCGCAGCGCTGTGGAAGAATTAAGAAACGAGTACTGGCAGTGGACAATCCTATCCCCTATCAGCAGTTGTTGATCTGCCTCAAGAGTGGTTGGCTATTTGTGCCAAGAGTTGTGGTGAACGTGGAAGACAAGCCAGGACGGCGTAGTCGAGCACAGTTTGTGCAGTTAAGGGAATTTGAGTGAGGTCGTGTTGTGGGTCTTTGAGAGGCCGGGTGGTCGTTCCGGAGAACCGCTCAATACGTTGGACGTGAAGTGTCCGCTGTGCATCAGCGTTGGCGCCAGTGGTCCGAGGAAGGTGTAGATGCTCGTTAGCCTGGTTCTGGACGTCAGTGGCACACGGCTGCAGCCATCTCGGATCGAGCGGCGACCGCAGCACAGATTAGGACCAGACTAGGACCATCTGCAACCGTTTGCTGGACGCTGGGCTACGATCACGGATGCCAACTTCCCCTCACTCCTCGCCACCGTGCAGGCGGCCTCTAGTGGTTTCGCGAAAGAAGCACCTGGAGGAATGAATGGCTTAGCGTAGTGTTAGTGATGAGAGCAGGTTTTCCCTCGGCGCTAGTGATTATAATCGTTCGCGCGTGCGACGTCGACCAACGAGCAGTACCTGCCAATATAAACGGCAGCGACCAACGCCTGCCATCATGGTGTGGGGAGCCATAGACTACAAAGACCGTTCGCCTCGGGTTGTCCTACAGGGAACATTGAGCAGCGGACCTTTCGAGATCCCGAAAGAGCTGTTGATTTTTAATTATAAATATCTTTCTTTAAAAAAAAAATCTATATTTTAAAAAGCCCATTAAGTTAATTTTTACATTTCATAAAAATAATAATTAAGCATACAATTTGAAACTTTTGAGGTTGGGCCTACAATTTGATAACCACTGCAGAGATTTGATCGTCAGTGTTCAGTTTAGTTAGGATGATTTGCATTAAGGGATTTTGTGAAAGCGTTTAGTAACTTTCTCTTGTCTGTCTGTCTGTTTCTCGGTGAAATGACTCGGATTGAATTTTGATTTTATATTTAAGCGTAAGAAAATTAAATGAAAGATAATACCATAAGAAAATGCATACGCGTCAGTAATATTACAGAGAAACTTCAAGTACGATAGTTGCGAAATGTCAAAATTTGCTTTATAGATCCGGGAGAATTTCTAAAAATATTAAACATTTTTTACTTTAAATGTGAAATATCACTGGAGTGACTTTTAAAATATAGGATAATTAAAAACTTTCCCGATATCATATTAAGGTGAGATGGGGGAGGGGTCCATCACTGGTTCCGGTTCATTTCAAATCCTCTTAATCACTAATACACAAAAAATTTTAAATATGAAATCGTTAAATATATAGCAATTATAATTCCTTATTATTATTTGTTCATGATATTAAAATTCGCTTTATTTAATTTCAAAAACAGTCAATACTGCAAGATAGGCTCATTAAAAACTATATAAATAATAATGATAAGATCAAAAATGTCATAAAACTTCATTTTGGATAGAAATCTCTTATATTTAACAAAAATCAAAGAAAATCCTTCTGATTGTCCAAAAGAAAAATCACTTATTAGATTTCATTTTCAGTAATTTACACTTTCTAATTTTTAAAAATTGATTAATAATAGAAAAAAACCTCGGATCAGAATATTTTAATTATTTTTTTTTTTTTTATCATTGGAAGATGGTGTCCAGATTTTAAGAATTTAAACAAAACTATAAAAAATGAGTTTATCTTGAAATATTGACTGTCTTTGAAATTAAATAAAATTAGTTTCAAAAATCATGGACAAATGATAATAAGGAATTAGAATTAATTCACATTTAACGCTTTCTTATTTAAATTTTTAGGTTTTTATCTCCTTTAGTTAAACAGGTTGTAGTGGTTCTTCATTTGTGATGACTTAAAACTACTTTGATCTCAACCTTTGCCTTAAGGAGAATGTTAACCTCTTAGCAGATAACGAACTTAATCATCAAAAGATGTTGTGTCTTAACAAGGGAGCGTAGCAGACCACAACGAGTGAAAGGAGCCTCAGGAAGATGACTGCCATAGAAGTTTTAAATCTTAACATCTAATACACTCTGCTAGTTTGAGATTCGCTGGTAGAAAAAAAAAGTCTCACTTACAAGGAAAGTCCCGAAATCCAACCAAGCCCAAATGAAAGTTCATCACAGAGAACATAGTGTCCCGGGTTCGATGTTGTTCTATAGATATGGCGTCACAAAGGTACCATAAGAAAACAATTGAAAATCGATGTAATTCCAAACCAACTGCAATTAGCTACAAGAGACAGCATCTACGTAACTGTATGACGGAGTTATCATAACAGAAGGTTGTTTACAATAGGCACAAGTCATTGGAATTTTATCAAACACTTCACGGATATGGCATTAGTTCTTGCTCCTGATAAGTTACAGTCTCTTGTACACTTCCAGTTTGCTGGAACGATTCAGAAATATGATCAAATAAGCATTCTACAAAGCCAGCTATCTCGAGGATGAACCTTCACCCTTCCAAATTCTGATTACAGCGTGGATTGCACTTTGACACCATGGATGGCACTTGTACACAAGTCACATCAAATGGTCCTTGTACCACTTGTGCTCACTGCGAAAAAACCTTTCTGTTAGAATAGCTTAGAACCTTTCCATCTGTAGACAAACAGCTTAGAACCCGGCACATTTATGTTCTCTGTGATTCACTTTCATTTGAGTTTTTGATTCGACTTTCACGTACGGGACCCTTCTTTTGTTAGTTATTTTTATTAGTTATGAATATAGATAGAAATAGCTTACAGGCTGTCGAAGAATGGAGTATGTAAGTGACATAAAATAGTTGTATATTCAACATGAATTTATATATTCAAAGCATGAATTCACGCCACACATGACCCTTTATTAAATTAAATATTAATGTCTGCATATATGAATAATTATTTGAATTGTTGGCGCTTGTTTACGATCGTCGGTGATAATAAGCTTCTGTTTGCATAAGACTGGAAACATGCGACATTGAAGGCATAATAAGCAGTTGACGCAAAGTGCAGTATATGACGTTAAGCCTGTCCATTGTTACATTTAGGAAAAGGATACACCAATGAACAATCCTGGACTGGAGCACATTGTGCTGCTAAATGTAGTAATTTAGAGTATTGAGAAATACAGTTGAGCATTCCTAACCTGGAATTCCGAATTATCGTATCAAGCATTCCCGATGTCTTACTGTTCTTTTAAAATGAGGAGGTGGCGTACAAAAAGCATTTTGTCCCAAAAAAAAATAAATTGAGATATGGGTATTTTTGTGTAAAGTTTATTCATTCCAACATAGTGAAAACATCAAATCAACCAAAAAAAATATTTTCCCCTGTCTATAGCATGGTGAATATTGAAGATTTTTTCAAACAGAACTTTGTCCAACACAAGTTTTTATACAAACAGAATCTTGTCCAATGCACCAATCACAGAGCCGTTACTATGGCAACCCAGCAGTCCCAGAATGCATGTCTACTGTTCGTAAACTTCAACCGTGTAAGTTACTTTGCTTGCTTTCTTAAAGATTATATTTCAGTAATGAGTGAAGTTTAATTAATATTTCAACAATGAGTGAAGTAGTGAATGACAGTTTTGTCACTGTTGATGTAGCTAACGAAAATGCAGGAAAAAGAACTATTAACCCAAGAAAGAGGAAACTGGCCCAAGAGAAAGATACAGTCAACCAAGGGGATACAACTCTTTTACCCCATGTACTCACAAAAGGACGTGTGTAAACTCCTAGATAATATTTTTGGAGAAGGTTGGAAGGATGATGAAAATTTTAAGTGGTACTTGGACATTCTCACCAAACACACTGTTTCACCTTCACGGCAAGTTCGAGATCCGGAAGAAGAATGTTGCTGTCTGGATGATGATGAGGGCTTTCATATTTAAGATACAAATGGACACAGAATCAAGAAGATTTAAATTTTTTTATTAACAAACTTTTAATAACATTCTTTTAGGCAATTAACTCAAGCCGTTTTTTTATATTAAAACATGCTTAGATATAAGCAATTAAACATATTTTGTGTTCCTAATATTAAATGTGTATACTCAAACTGAGCCTAATTTACTTTTCAGTAAGCCTGTTAATCACCACTTTAAATTTTTATTATAAAATTGAGTTTTTACTTTTCCTTAGGCCTAGTTCTGATTCATTCAAAAAAAATCATGTCCCAATTTAATTTATTCAAAAAGGATCTTGTCCAACATTTAAACTCAATTATTTAACAATATACTTATTTTTTATCTGCAGGAGTATGGAAAATAGTGTCTAGGGTGCTCCTAGAAGAGAAAGGAACATAAAGATATGGATGTTATTTTCTAGTTAACTATAAATCAGTTTTTCGCATCTACTGAAAATTCTGATCTGTGTGACAAAATGCTTTTTGTACGCCACCTCCTCAAATAGCCTTCCAAAGCTAATCGTCTCAATCCTAGATACAGCGCCATCTGTTTTCGAATAAATTAACAATTATTAAAAAAAAAGTGCATTAGCTGAAAAAAAAAATATGTATTGATATGTACTGGGGGTTCAGTTGAATACGTACTGGACTGAAGGAGTCGGGTTCAGTTTCTGTTATTTCTCCTTCAGACGGGCCCTAGGTTCACCCAGCCCTCTGTACAATTGGAACCAGCATTTTTTTTCCAATCTCACCTAATCTCAGCTGGTCCCGATTGTCATTGAAACGTCAGAACCCATACCTTAGATGCCCCATGATTGCTCTTATGAGAAATACCTACCTCATCTATATTAAAAAAAAATAATTAATGGGCTTATTAAAATATTTAACAGGTGAAATTTTAACGAACCACTTTCTAAAGACCAAAAAAAAACATTCTTGATCGTTGCAAATCCGTGTGAGAGTTCTGTGGATGATTGCTGGATGACTTGACAATGAAATTGACGCATGCTTTGTTTCTATTAGGTCGCGAATAGTGGTTACGTAAAAGGGGTTTTAATATAAAAAAAAAAAATGCCTTCGTCAAAGTCATTGTCAACCATCTAGTAATTACGCGCAGACATTTGAGACCATAGATCTACCCTTGATTGCCTAAGATCGATGTTTGTGTTTAATCGACTTCGTTTTTTTTTTAAGTGGTTCTCGATCTAAAGAAACGCGTCCCATCTTATTGATTCTCTGGTTTTGCTGCAGGCATTTTACAAACGAATCTAAAAACCATTATTTAGTTTGTTCTTTGGAAACAAAGGAAGGAAATGACTTAGGCCTAAAGGAAAGAAGGAAAAAAACATCTAATCGACGACGATAAACGAGGTATCTGGAAGCGATGAATAATTGTGTGTATAATTACTTTTCTTTTGAGTTTTTTATAAGCTCAAGGGCATTAGAACATCTCAAGCAGAATCATCGCAAGAAAGGAACGATTTCTGTCCTTGTTTTGGTTAATTTCAATCTTGACCTGCTTATTCTTTCGGCTGTGCTTCTAATTTGTAGTGAAAGCGACACCGGCTTCAATTTAATCAGTTTTTTTTTTCAATAGTTATTAGTAATGTCTTACAAAATCACTGCTAAACTTATAACAGGTCATATTTCACTTTTGAAGCTTCGCATTTACGACACTTACTATTATACCCCGATTAGAGACACTTCCTTCACAGTTCCTTGGCGATATGAAGCTGCATCGGTGCTCCAATAGGCGTCGCTGTCATCAGTTTCCAACGTTAACCTCGTAAGGAATTATGTCTATTACATCAAGATCTTTAGGGAAAAGAAAAGGCAGTCTGGCCTTGCAAATTGTTTAGAATTACGACGATTTTCGAGTTACGACAGTGGTCTGGAATCTACCATCGTAAGTATGGCATATGCCTGTATTTCATATATTGTTTTAGCCGGAAACATTTAATAATAAGAAATTAAAACCCTACATTGCCTGTATGGACAATATTAGTTACAAAAAAGGCTTTCAAAAATAAAGGTCTCAATTTGATTCCTGTTGATGCTTTGGCGTTCCGGACTTAGTCTGCTTCTCTTCACGATAAAAGATAACATCTTATCTCAAGAGAATGCCATCCTAGAACATTCGCGACATGCTGCACAGAGAATGATTTTTTTTTTTTTTTTTTTTCAATTAATATCAGACTTTAGCTCAATTCTTAAACAGTTCCAGCATTGTTAGCAACACTGTTAATGTGTAAAAGACTTCTGATTTTAGCTTTCATAGTTTTGAAAATAGACAAAAGTTCTAAAAATACAAAGGTTTTAATGAATAAAACAAAAAGTAATTCGCAGAAAACTAATTTGAAGAAAGTTCGAAAAAAATTTTAAAACCATATTTTGTGCAGCAGTTTACCACACAATAAACATATGAACTGTGTGCGTGTCTCCAGATGCAATACCTCTACAATCTTTCAGTATTTTTCAATATATTATCTTGCTAACAAAATATTTCCAAATTTTTATTATAAACAAATGACTCCTTTTTTTTGGGGAAGCTTTGAATTTATCCTCAAACATTCAGTAATAAAACAGCACGGCCTAAATATTGTTTTAATTTTATACTAACTTATAGTATACTAAGGAGTTACAGTGAACAATTTGCTATATGTTACATATACATTTGCTTTGATTCTATTGATAGCTTTACAGATTGCTCGTATTTTAAATTTATCAAAGTAGTCTCCAGCTGTCATTTGCAGCAAATTCTTAGTTCTGTCTGTGTACTTTCTTTGATTTATTCTTTTATGTCATTGCTTGGTAGTTCATAATAGTTCTTGCCTCATTTGTTCGTTTCTGCATGAGGAACTGCCTTTGATGGCTTCCATCAACTCTGTGATTAGAATTTGCTGCCATTAAGATTTTATTTTATTTTCCATTTTCTACTTGTACAATGGTCAGTCACCTGATTGTTCCCTTAAGCACTCACATACCTTCCATCTACCCTCACTCATAGGTAAATCGACTTCTATTGTACGTCTGCCAGAAAACTATTATCATATCATTAGTTGCGACCCGTGAAATATTCACGGAAGTAAAACAAATTCCACATTTTTGAAAAACACATTGAAAAACGATTGATGTTCTAAGCTAATTTTTTTAGAAGCCATGACTTCCACAACAGGCCATATGTAATTTGAATATCGGCTTATTTGTTAAAATAATATTATAAATATTGTTAAAATAAAAAAAATAAAAAAAAAGTTGATTTACCACTTTTGTAGTAGCCAGCGCTGCGGTTTCTCATTATGAAACATAATGGCAACCTGCTAAACTAAAAGAATAGATTCGTCGAAATTGAGGCAATATTAACGGAAGTAAAACAAAGGCCCCATTTTTGAAATATCCTGAAATTTTTAAAAAACACAAGATTGAAAAAGATGTTCTAAGCTCATTTTTGAAAAGCCATGACTTCCGCAACAGCCCACATATAATTTGAATGACTAAGCCAAATTTTCTTAAAATAAAAGAAAATAAAAAATTGATTTACCAGTTTCAACAATAACAATAACGAATGTCCAACAGTCAATACCAATAATCCTGTCTGGGCAACAATGAGGACACGTGCATCGTCATTGTCCCCTACTTCGTTGAGTATTGAGAGAGCGGCGACACAGCCAAAATTATGTAAAAACAGAGGTTTAACAAACTCTCTGATAAATTTTGACACATGAACTTCATGCATTTCAGTGTAAACTTCATTTATATGGGAAAGAAAATCTCAATATGCTGATAATAATTGTGTAATCGCGATCCGTCGTGGTGAAGTGGGGAAAATAGTAGAGACGCCTTGTTTTAAACATGGGCGTGACGTCATGCCTGACGTGTTCCAACGCTGCACTGTGATTGGTTATTTCAAATTACAAATTTACAAAGATCCGTACAACTTTTGCCTATTAATAGGATGATTCGACTACAGTGAGACGCATTCTTTCTTTCTGCAAGTAACTTCGAAAACGATGAGCATTTACTAGTCGTGATATTTTAACAGCGATGCCTTGCTTTGAGCAGGTTTTTCCGATCACAGTTCTTGTGGTAAGTGCAGGTCGTAACGCCACTGTTTGAAAATCTTATGAACTTCTGACACACCAACAAATTCAGCTACCTCAGCTACAGGATGCCCTTTTGACAGCTTTTTTCTTATTCTACATAATCTTACTTTCGCTTCATTTTTCACATATAAATAACGAACATATGTGTGTGTCAGGGCGCGCATTATTGCAAGTATTCTCACTACAGATGGCGCTGCAGGCAACGAGTCCTATTACTTACAAACTTTGTAACGTGAGCATTAGTAAATAAAATAAACATAAGAAGAAGGGAAATTTATATTATTAAAATAATACATAATTAAACAACGACTCGTTGCGATCCCTTCGTCAAGTTGCGTCTGTGGCGGGAAGTAAATATTTAAAAAGGCAGGATTAGTGGATGGTGATAGTAAGGTGTGTGACGTTATGGAAAGTCACGTGTTGTCCGGAGTGCTTATAATCCCCTTCCACATGTCCATTTTGTCAAGTGTCAGACTTGCTTTGCCTGCTGTTAGTGATCTTGTGTGAGAACTTACAAAAAGTGTTAAATACGCGTCTCTCCTCCTCCAACCAGATTAGCCACTAATCGTTTCCTAATCGTGTGAGTTGCAGTCACATCATTCTGATAAGCTTTTCTGATCCTTATCCCAAAATGAAGGGTTCTTCTTCCTATCGCTTCGTTCGACGCTCCTGGAATGTTTTTCACATTCTTTACGACTGTCTTCTGAACAGTGTCTGTCTACTCCCTCTACTTTTTCAGTGAATTAAAATGCTTTACTATTTACTTCTCTGTCTTGTTCAACTCAATTATAACTTAAGTTTCCTTTTCGTTTGTCTTAATTTACTTCAACATCTGACAACCCGTTCTTCGTACGGATTACAGAGTTGTTCTGATGTGGATGAGGAAGCAATTGAAATGTATGAGATCACTTCGAAACTTTTCTAATTTGGTACAAAAATCTCGTGATAGCTACAAAGTAATGTTATATTTGAATTTTGTAACTCGAGATCCCTCACTTCCCACTCCTTTCTCCCCTTCTCCACACCCCTATCACTTCAAACCTTTCCCACTGCGTAAAAAAATCATGTGATCATTACAAATCTATATATCTTGCGAAAATCTATAGCTATCCCAAAAATCCCGTAGACGTATCCTTCAACAATGTTTGCCCATCCCCTCACCGGCCTTCTATTTACTCCCCCATAGTTCTAGTTTTTGTCCCCAGGTTAATATGTGGTGTTACTATACACAACAATATTTTTGTAGTTCCAATTGTCGCCTCCAGGTGCATATGTGGCGCTTTCAAGAAAGTTGGATCCCCACGTTTGCATTCCTTAGGACGCCAATATCGGAAATTCATTGAATACGGCTCTTTTTGACTTTAACAAAGAAAATCACGTAAAATTTTGTGCTTCTAGACCAAACCGTTTCCGAGATATGCATGAGATATTAATGAGGAATCATTTTGCGATTACCATCACACAGTTCATGGTCATTTCCCTCTCCCCAAAAAACTGAAAAAAGTTATTTTCATACTTTTTACATTGTCTTCAGTATGGAACCTACCCACACGCGAAATTTCAAGTTTGTAGCATTTTGGAAAGAATGCTAATCATTTTGAATAGATATACACACACACACATATATATATATATATATATATATATATATATATATATATATATATCCACAAATTTTCCTTTTGTATTATATACATAAACCTTAATATTTCAAGGCATTATAATTACGGCACTGCTTAGAAATAAAAAAGAAAAAAAATCCTGCATTATATTTTATATTTATTGTAGATATTCTGGATCTTTTTTTTTAATATATACAAACAAGAAGTCATTTTTATTAAGTACCATAGTTAATTTATTTTCGGAAGGGAAGGTGGCTTATAATATCATCTTGTCCGTGTGTGGTTCCCCAGAACTCATGACTTTTGAATTTGTGAACGGATGTTTTTGAAACTTGCATATTTATGGACAAGTAGCCATGAAAAGACAAAGTAAAACAAAGTCTAGTGAATTACATTTGCTTTATCACCTAATGGCGTGTCATCATGTAATGATAATCTTTGTTTTCCCTCCCTCACGTTTGAACCTGTTAACTGTTAGTATTGAAACTTGATATGCATACTTAATAGCAATGAGGCTGTAAATCTATTATAGTTGAAAAATACAGGGTGTCTCAAAATAATGTACTAACACTTCGATAGTTAGTACATCAAAGTGTTGGTAAATTTTTTTGAAACACCCTATAATTACTTTCAGTCAATTTAAAAATATTTTGAATTAATTTTCTTACACATTATTGACTAATGGGTGGTCAGCAGAGAAAGTTTGAGAATTGTGATTGATTGAGTAGTCACAAGAAGCTGATTCAATTAAAGTATTCAGAATTCTTTTGCTCTTGATTTGCTTGATATTTATTAGTAAGTAAACACAGGGTGGGCCAAAAGTCACTTTACTATTTAAAAACTTCGTCGGTATTATGTGTTTTATTTTTTTTTTTTTTTCGATTTCTAAAAATGGAATCTTGGGAAAAAATGTACGATGGAGAAAGTTACGATGGAACAACGCGTAAAACTTACTGAATATTTCTTTGAACATCAGCACTCCATTATTCTTACCCAAAGAGCCTGCATACGTCATTTTAATGAAATATGAGACATTTTGTGCTTCCTGCTCTTTTAAATATCCGCACAAAAAGATATCTGGAACCGTGAGATCAGGTGAACGCGGTGGCCAATGAAAATCAGAATTTCTGGAAAATATTGTTTCTTCGAAAATTTGCCTTAACAGCTGCATGGATTGACTCTGTGGCTGAATGGGCAGTAACCACATCTCGCTGCCACCCCATTCTAGATGTATTCTTCATAGCAGGAATAAAGCGCTGATGTTCAAAGTAAAATTCGATAAGTTTTACCGTCAATTTTTCCAGTATGTATTTCCCAAGCTTATATTTTTAGAATCTGAAAGAAAAAGGAAATAATATATAATAACGAAAATGTTATTTAATTTGTTAAACCTGACTTTTAGCCCACAACTGTAGGCCTATTACAGAAAACTGAGGAAATTAGATTCCAAGTTTTTAAAGGGTGTTTGATTTAACTTTGTCTTCACTTACAAACATAAGTCATTTCCTCTAATTTCAGGCATCGGTGTTGGATCCAACCATTCCTCCTCCGGACACCATAACAATAGACTCTCCGGGGATACCCGCAGAGAATGGCGTGCTGACATCTTCACCACTTCCGGCGGCTGCTTCCGGTTCCTTAGCTGCCATCAGTCCCGCCGTGTCGTACATGTATCCTGGATATTCTTTCGGTCCCGCCGTCTTCAAAACACCCGGTAGGGATCTGACCTGCTTTAATGTTTTGCCCTAATTTTATCTGCAAATAAAATTACAAAGGTTTCTTTTAGGTTTTGTCCCAAACAATCAATGTTAATCATTGTACCCTGTTATGACTCATTGAATTACATTAAATAACACAGATTTTTCATCTCTAGTTTTGAGTAACATAAAAAATGATTACGACAAATCAAGTGATATTATAAATTATTTTTGTAAACAATAAAGGTAAGTGAATAACGTAAATAAAGAAAAGGAAATTCAGCACTTGCATAAAAGAGGAAATTGCCTTTCTGATTACTAGAAGGAATTGGGAACGGCCGTTTCGTCCTTCTATGGACTCATCAGCCCAATCCCCGCCTTAATAAAGGTAAGTTCTTTGAGCAGCCATCTTGAAGTTTTAATACCATGACAAGCTGAATCATTACGGCGCCATATATTGTTCGTATTTATTACTTCTGTATTGATTTCTTCAATTGACTCGTCTTGGATCTTTACCCTTTTGTTTTTATAAGCGACCAAATAACATCTTATTGATAGCGTTATTAATTATTTGTTTTAATCTTCATCCATTTTGGTGCTAGTTACATTTTAAACCATCAACGTAAATAGAAGTTTTCTTTGAATGTCAATTTTTCCCTCAATTTCAGCAAGATTTTAAGGAATTATAAATAATAATTAACAAAGGCTTCGAGGGTTCTAGAACATCTTGTAATAAGAAAAAATTGTAAAATGCCCACTGAGACGGAATTCGTATAGACATAAGGAATATGTTTTGTTGTGTAAAATAACGTAATTTCAATCAACGTCAAAATCAGTAATTATTATTAAATTTTTTCTCTGTATTTTCGTGAAAGGTTTAAAAAACGAAATTCTATTTACATTTCCCTTCTCGAACATTCTTAAAGTCATGAAGCTAGCATCTGAAGTACGGTTTACGTTACACGGTTTACGTTTGTTATACACTAGTTTCATTTTCTATCACTAGACGGCGTCATCGACGCCCATGTTA
Source organism: Thereuonema tuberculata (assembly GCA_023159025.1). Lineage (NCBI taxonomy): Eukaryota > Metazoa > Arthropoda > Chilopoda > Scutigeromorpha > Scutigeridae > Thereuonema > Thereuonema tuberculata. The sequence continues at coordinate 18,873 of JAFIDM010049198.1, forward strand.
ACTCTTATGGGAAAATTCTCAAAAAAACACCTCTTGAAGAAATAATCCATGTTAATGAAGAAAACTTTTGATTTTTTTTTAATATTTTATTTTCCCTCTGATTTATTTTTGTTTCTTTTGTCAATAAAATTCTAAGGGGGAAAAAACACTTTACAGCAAATAGAATGTTATGGAAGCAACACCGAGAATAACATAGGAATAACATTGGAACAGGAAATATTAATAAACTGGAAGGGTTACAGATACGGGTTTTTTTTTTTTTTTTTTTCTGTATATTCCTCAATACTTTATGTAAGGCAATTATTCTACGTTCTTGCAATTAGTATAAAATAACTAACTACAACTTTCATCTCTGAACTGGAAGTAACCTTTGTCTTTTAACTTAAATAAAATATAATAACACTAGAACTACTTGTAATCCTGTCAAGGATGCTGTAAGCCCCTACCGTTTTTGAGGCCCCGTGAAATTTGGGGGGGGGGGGGGCATCATTACTTCACTCTGTAATTCCTAATTTCTCAGGTCGACATTTTTCTTTTTTTTTTTTATTTTCTCGTTTTAAATTGTTGTTATTTTGACAAAAATGATATTTATTTATACATTTTTTTATATTATGCTTATGTATTTTTCTCCAAATTATTATATTTTAATATTTTTATATATGAAAAGCTGAAGTGAAGAAATAAATGTGGTACCTCTCAACATTAAAAAATGCACACTCATTGATGTTTATTAATAATTTTTTATTTTTATTTTTTAAAGCTCTTAAGAAAATTTATTTGAGATCGGCGGAAGGCTGGGACATTAATTTTTCAACGTATCTTTTATTTTGAGTTAATTACTTGTATTTTATTTTTGGAGCTATCATATTGATTCCTACCATTGATCCTATTAACCTCTGTACTGAATCCCTCGCTGATTACTGATTCCTAGTTGATGATCATCAAAGAGCGTGAAACAGCTATTTTGGATGTCACTAAGGTCCTCACGCTCAAAGATGAATCTCCCAGAATGCAAATCAGATTATAGATTGTAGATTCTACTTCAATGTTAGCGAAGGGCCAGGAATGGACAATCTATAATCTGCTTTGCATTCTGGGAGATTCATCTTTGAGGGTGAGGACTTTAGTAAACATTTTGTCTCCCCCGTTGAATCTTCGATGTAAAAGTTTGGTAAATAATAAAATGGAGTAAATATAATAGAAATTTCGACTTAGTAAAAGTAGTTAAAGGTGAGTTTACAGAAGCAACAAAAAAAAACTAACTGATGAAACTTAATATATTATTTCATGATCCTGAGAATGAAGTTACATAGAAAATACCTCAAATGATCAAAGAGACATTGCAGTGTATTACAGGAAAAAAAATATTAACATTTATGCAGTTTAATTTATGTGCATTATAATTTATAATTTACGTATAGAAAGAATGCAATATAGAAAAAATATATTTCTTTTAATTATTTACACCAATACTGTCCTTCCTTACTCTCAAGTTAAGTTATTCACCACGTAACTCCCTCCCCTCGCTATCTTTTGCCATGAAATTTTAAGAAAAAAAAAAGGATGGGAGAGAATTAGGCGATTAAATATGCTACATCAAAATCTCACACCTTATCCGATCATATTTTAATTTTGGGGTGATTGATTCTATCTTTCACCACCAGGAGCACTGTTATCAGTACTTCGTCGTTTTATCCTGAAATGTTGTTGTTCCTTTTCAGAGAAATCTTGTGTAAACTTAAATTCAGAGGACTTCGTTTGTTTATTCTTATATCCGCATGATAACTAACAGGATATTATAGGCTTGGTTCAACATTTGTAATGTTCCTTAATAGGTATCATCTTGAATTTCGTTTTTTGTATGTGCGTGTTCTTAATAACTATTAAACCTCTGAGTAGATCTTCTCACGTGTAATTACGGATGGGAGACTATATATGACGTTTGTATTTGAAAATTTTCAATGTTATTTATTTATTGAAGTTTCCAAAAATAAAAAAAGAATTTTCGGCATTTTTTTGAAGAATTTTAAGCATTATTTAAGATTCTTTAAAACTCGTGTTTTATTTTTTTTTTTGTTTTTTTTTTAATTCAAAAATATTTTCTGCCCTATTCAAAGCAACAGAAATTTTCCATCTTCATTGGTATCTTATGTTGTCTAAATCCAATTAATCTTATTCTTATTAAAGCTCGCGTCTATATTAAGAGGATTAATACCCATTATTTAAGATAATGATTAAAATCCATTACATTTCGGCTTTGGTGTTTTCCAATGGGAATTTTTTTAATCACCTTCTCACATTAATTTCCCACATATTCAAAAATCTATAAAAGTTGGATCGTCTCCTGTCCTTAAATGTGCAAGCCAAATTTCAAGAAGAATCATGCAATGGTTTAGAAATTATTAGGCCTTTTTTTTTTCGTGGTTTTTTTTTTTTTTTGAGTGGGAGTTACACACACGCACAGACTGACCTACTGAATAAGCCAAATTTTTCTTTGAAGTTGACATTTTAAGCCAAATAGATCTTAAATTCGATTTTTTAAGAATCTTAGGATTCTAATTTTTTGAAGTATTTTTAAAGTATTTTAATTGCGTGGCTGCGCTACATTTAGAGATCTAGTAAAATTAGATAGCTAATAAAAGTATCGCAGATTAAATTCCTTTAAGCTTAAGTTGTCGAAACTTTTGGAAATATCCATTTAACAGAAGATTAGCGTAATAGCATTTGGTCTTCTTTTCGTAAGGAGGTTATAAACCCGGCCAGAAGCCGTGCAAGTGTTGACGCCCGTCGCTGTCCTAACGAGAAATTGGCTGAAGCGTTTCTGACGCGGCCGATAAATATAGATTAAAAATTGAGTTCACTTGCGAGATATTTACGTTTTGTGTGTCAGCAATGGCTTGCCACTTCAAAATAATATACATATAAAAAGAGCATTTCATTCTTCATTTACCCGGAAGTCACTGTGGCAGCACGTGGTCGTCACGTGGTAGGACTATGGCAACGGGCCAATCGATTTCCGTCGTTGCTAAGCAACAAGTTGCAGTTTGTTCTTCTCCCTCTTTCCTGGCAGTCTGCCAAGTGAGGAGTCTTCGTTATTTTTTTAAAACATCTTTGGATCAAATTACGACTCTCTGTAAATTTAATTGAGATTTGAATTACTCATATTTAAAGAGCTTTAATATTTACACAACGAAATGGCTGAACAATACAAATATGTGTAAAAAACAAGAATATATTTCTTTTGTTTTAACAAAGTTATAAATAACTCTTGTGTCCCAGATAAAAGTATAGACAATGTTGGTAAAGAATTGCTGTCAATTCATATTTTACTGCGACATTGTGTTTGTTCCTAGTTCGGATTGTTAAATCTCGTTTCGGATTTGCGATGTTTCTGGAGGTCAGATATCTTAACTCAAAAAAGAACAGGAAAGTTTCCGAAAGACATTTTTAGTAGAAAAAGTTATCGTAGACATTAATAAGAAGTTTAGACATTTTATATATATATATATATATATATATATATATATATATAGAGAGAGAGAGAGAGAGAGAGAGAGAGAGAGAGAGAGAGAGAGAGA
>JAFIDM010049199.1:0-22441 GCA_023159025.1 Thereuonema tuberculata
AACCCATGTTCGAGACATTTGGCATTATTTTCATTGAATTCCCGGTAATAGCTTAAATATTGGAAATGCAACTATATCATTTCAGTTGTCAGATATTGTGTGATGCTTCAGGTCCAGGACTTATGTAGTGAAGGTTCGATTCCGTATATATACTTTTTGTTTTTCTATTAATCTTTTTGTTCTCAATGTTCGCTTTGGTCTTTTTTTTTTTTTATTTCTTAGTTGTCGAACTTTTTTTTTAATTCTTGCAACTTTTTCTTTATTTTTTCTTACTTTAATGTACTTACTTTTTAGGCTTATGATATCGTGAAGCCTTATATCCCCAGTTTGTCTGTCTTTCTGTGGACAAGTATCAACTCAGCAACCACGAGGACAAGAGACTTGATTAGAGTGTAGTTGAGAAGAGTAGTTCAGAGCCATAGAGTTTGTGTCTCTAACTGCTATAGTAGAGTTAGGATAGGATCACTAAGTTCATGATTGTCAAAGCCGGCGAACGCTGGAAATACCAAATCCTTTTAAAATATAAATATATTTTAATTTGCAGGCATCCGACTTTTCACTTTGCTTATTTATAAGAAGGCGATTTGTATTAGCTTTTGAATAATTTTCTTCATTTAACATATCAGAAGCCGTTGCGTAGAATTGTGATTGATTTACTAATCACTATCGCTACCTTATTATTTTTTTTTTCTCTTAATCTTTTTTTCTCAATGTCTGCGTTGATTTTTGTTATTTTGTTTCTGTTTTTCTTATTTCTCTAACTTTTTTTTTATTTTTTCCAACGTTAATATGCTTCCTTTTTAATTATTCTTTTTAATTTTTTTATTATTATGGGTCGCTCTAAAATTTACGCTTTATCACAAAATTATTTTCACTTGTTATTATTATTATTATATTGATATTTTTATATAATTTTAATTTCTTTTTTTTTGCTTTCAGTTTTTATTTTTATTTTAAACTTATGTGATGGCATTATTATTGCATTCTTTTAATCTTTGTTTCACATATTAAAATATAATATTAAAATATAAATAAAAAATGTTCTAGTTCTAGACGAAATGTAATCTTTATATTATCTGAATGCCTGTATTTTAAATAAATAATGTAGCAAATATAGTCTTTGTTGAAGATTTTAAATTATATAGATCGCCATCAGACACAACAAGTGATTATGTTTCTTTGCAACTTTTTGCAAAATAAAATGTTTTAAGAAAATCCTCATAGATTAATTTTTGTATCTTTAATAAGATATTTCTGTTTTTATTGTTAGCATAGCATTGTTTTGGAACCTTTCAAAACAAAATATAAGGTTGATGATTAAATTAAATTCATTAAAAAAAATAATCAACTAATGATTTCCTTGCTTGTTTTGATATAACTAATAAATTACTAAAAGTATTTGTAATGCATTGTATTTATTTCCTCCTAAAACAGAAAAGCTATGAAATTAAACATAAAAAGAAATCTAAAAAATGTGGCAGTAGGAGTGTAGCAATGAGAATGAGAGGTTAATTGAAAAAAAAGTTACGGCTTCAGTTTAACGTGTGTTCAGAATTTTAAGTTGAATAAATATATTATACACTTATATGCTGCATAAAAACTGTATTATATTTACAATAAAGTGAACAAAACATGTAGCTCGTTCATTTTATTGTAAATTTAATATAGTTTTTATGCAACATATACTGTATGGGTAATGGAAAAAGAATATATTTTGTTCATAAATTTCTTAAAGTAAAACTTCAGTGAGTAAGTTTTGTGTGGATAATTTTATATTTAAAATTATAAGTTATTTTTATTAATGCTTTAAACATAATTTCATACAGTGAAAACGAAAATTAAAGGAAGTAATAAATTTGATTTTATTACATGACGTCATAAAGAGTATTTAAAAGCGAACGTGAGCCTCGATCCCATACCACACAGACCCACACACTCTCACGGACTAACGAAGGGAAAAAGAAAATGAACGAGATTCTGTGAGACGATACACACATCGCAGTGACGTCATCAAAGAACGCAGCAGATAAAAGTTTGTCACGAAAGGTGGCATTGAGAGTTTTTCAAAATGTGCAGATAGTGAGATCTGGCACGAGATTGTTGCTGACGTATAATGACGAAAGCAAACTAGGTGGTGGCAAGACGCATCGGCAATGGAAATTAATGCCGGGAAATTTCAACAGGAGTCAGAGACCCGATATTGAAAGGGACAAGGGACAACCTTAAGGGTCAACAAGACAATAAGGGACAACCTTATGAGAATTAAGCGTCCACCTATTATAGAAGTAAATGCCAACCGTACCGATACAAAGTAATGAGAATTATAGTAAAAGGTTAATTTTCCCTGATAACAGTAGGAAAGCGAAATAGCGAATCCTAAGGCGTTCATTAAGTGGAAGAAACGAACCGAACCATTTCCTAACGAGGGATGCGAGTGTTAACGCAGAAGTAACCAACTTCACAATATGGGAAAGAAGACAACATTAGATTTTACCAACTGTGAGTTATCTTATTATTATTTATTACTCATATTTTTGGAAGAGGATAGGAAGATACAGTAATTTTGGAAAGTATTAACTGGTAGTAATAGAAGAGGATAGTTGTAAACGGAACAGATTATTTTTCCAAGGGAATAGGAAGTGCGTTTAAATTAGTGCTACGAATTATTTATTCAAGTAAAGAAATTTGAATAATAACTGATTGACAGTGTGATGATTAATTTCAGTAAAGTTGAAATTAAATGTTTAATAGTTCCTCGAATAGAAAAGGATTTCTTAAGTAAAGAAATTAAAGAATAAGTTATTGAACTATCTTATTTGATTCAAAGGCGTGAATCAATAAGTGAATTATTTATGTTAAGGTGAAATCAATCGCAGTGGAAGTAAATAATTATACAAGTGAAATTATTGGCCAATTATCGATTGTGCTTCATATAATTAGTATGCGGAGGAAGAGTGAAATTGTTATAATAAACAATGAGAATTCATAACAGTAAAAGTGCGAATTCAGATAATAACTGAGACGTGCGTGAATATAGAATCAACGCATAGTGAAGGAAGAAGAATTAAATTGTTTGAACTATGTTTCAAAGATGTGATTTATTGAACAGTGAAACTTTCATTCTTTTCATTTAAGTGAATAAATGAAAAGACTCATACTGTAAATAATTTTTATTTTCATACAAATAAAAAAAAATATATATATATTCTCCGCTCTGCTATTTCATTATTATTCTCTACAAGTTTCTCTTTTAAAATTCTTCATCTGATTGACAAAGAAAATTATGTTGTAAATTTACTAATTCTTGTTTTTACTACGCATGCAAGCAGTGTTGTTTGCTTGATATGTAACTAGCAGCAAAGCCTGTCGGCTGATAGGCATAAAAAAAACTGAAAAATCATTTTATTATCAACTATCAAATATAACGTAAATGTAATCTAAATACTGCTCTAACTTGTGAACGAAACTTTTACGGCAAAAATGGTTTTGTGTTTCAAAATCAGCGTAAAAATCTGAGTAATTATGCCAAATTTCATTAAAATCGGTGCAGTGGTAATAAAATTATTTGGTTTTGAACGTATGTTTTATTAGAATTTCAGGTAAAATTTCATGGAAACATGGAAACACAAAATGAACTAATATTTCATCCAATTTGAGTACCGTTGATTCAATGGTACCATTGAGAACCTTGGATCTATCTTAATAGCTGAATTATATCGACTTACAGACAGACGGACAGACAGACAGACGAACTTGGCCAATCATATAAGTTGATTTTATTTTAATGTGATGTTATTTTAATTCTCAGTTTATCAGATATTTTTCGTTCTTGAAGCCTTAAACTTTATTTTTATTATAGCATTGTTATATCATCCTTTTCTATATTTAAAGATATATATATTCTTTATTTAGCATTAATTTGTATATTACTCATAAATCACCCATACAGTCGAACATTTTTATGTATCTAGTGTTTCATTTCCTAAATGAATTAATGATTTTTATAGACAGGGTGTTTCGGAAATGGAAGACAAAGCGAAGAGATACGGATTCCAAAGGTAATTTTGAGTCGACAATATTCTATGACATTCTATTCTAGTGGCGCAGAAAGGAAAAAGAGGAAAAGGGCCAAAGCAGCAGCCTTGGCTGCCTCTAATAAAACTGCTGGAAGGGGAGCTGGCACAACCGGTGCACGAGGGAAGGGTCGTGGAGGTTATGCCCCAACTGGACAACCAGGAAGGGCTGCCAACATGCCCACCCAAGGAGCATCGGGGACTGCTGCACCCTCAGGTGGGACCAAGGGGTCTGGCATTAAACGTGACAGATCCCAAGGATACACACCACCAAACGCAGGATCCCATCCTAAAAGACAACGGGAGCACCAGTCCGGAAGTCCCGGTACAAGCAGCTATGCTGAGGCAACAGCTGCAGATCCTGCTCTTCAAGTAGCTATCCGGAAGTCGAATAAGACTGAAAACTTCACGGAAGAAGAGCAGATGGAGCTGTCCTATGAGGTGGGACGGCTGATTCACCAAATCCCAGAAGCAGGACAAGTTCCTCGCTTTAGAGGCACGAAACGCAGGGCAGAATATATTTTTGTAACTTCAGATAATAACTTCAGTAAGGACTGGCTCCTTAGAACAGTCCCGAATATGAGAATCTGGGAAGGGGTAGCACTTTCCGCTGTGGAAGTTGCAAATATACCCCGTCTGACCAGAGCTATGCTCTGGATCCCAGGAAAAATTACTAACCCAAGTGAGGCGACCTATTTGCTTGACAGGCAGAACGTTGGTCTTAAAGCCTCTACTTGGAGAATCTTGGAAACAAAGAAAGAGAAGCATGGACTCAGGCTAGTCATTGGACTAGATGAGGACTCGATTAAACAGCTGGCAAAAATTAATTTTCGGCCAAGCATAAACTTAGATGTTGCCGAGGTGACTCTAAAGGAGAAACCTAAATTCTTGGATAAAGGGACTCCTTTAGATGCCACAGAAGAAGACGCCACTGACAGGGAAGGACTTTCTCCTAAACCTGATACAATGGAAGTCTCCAACTAGGTAAGTTTTGGTTTCTTTGATTAAATAACCTAGTAAACGTGCTAATTTATGTCTTTTTCTTTTTCTTTTTTACAGATCAACCTTCAGCACTGCATAGCGGCTACTGCGGTACTTTGTAAAAGAATCACAGAGCAAGATTTGGATTTTGTCCTTATTCAAGAACCTTGGCTCTATAAGGACAAAGTTAGAGGACTGGGAGGATGTGGAGGATCTTTGCTTTATTGCTTACAGACTTCTCCACGTGCCTGTATCTTTACAAAGCACAGGAATGTCTTCCTCCTCTCAGAATTCTGTACCAGGGATCTGGTGGCAATCAGATTCCCAAGAAACAACAGATGCGATGTTGTTGTTGCATCCGCCTATTTTGCTAATGAACCTAATTCTGATCCACCTCCTTTGGAGGTAAAGAAACTGGTTTCTTACTGTATGAACTCTGGACTGCCCCTCCTTTTGGGAAGTGATGCTAACTCCCACCACACAGTATGGGGAAGTAGCGATATCAATACCAGAGGGGAGGATTTGCTAGAGTTTCTCTCATCTACCGATCTGGACATTATAAATGTTGGGTCAGTTCCCACCTTCTCTACCCCTTATAGGGAGGAAGTTCTGGACCTAACTCTTGCCTCTACAGTTCTCAGAACTGAAGTATGCAATCGGAGGGTCTCTCAAGAGGTCTCCTTGTCGGATCACCGACACATTCTCTTTTCTTTGAGCGCGGAGGTGCTCAGAAGAATTATATAGAAACCCAAGACTCACGAATTGGGATTTCTACAAGGACGATCTTAGGAGCAGTATGGCAGGTTTTCCTGCATTATATCGTGATGAGTTTGGCATAGAAAACTCGGTCAGTTCTCTTACAAATACCCTCATCTCTGCTTTTCAGCAAAACTGTCCACTTCATAGAAAACGAAGGAACAATGTAAACTGGTGGAATCCTTTTTTAGATAGACTCCGGACTAAGACCCGGAAACTGCTAAATAAAGCAAAGTTCACGGGCACAAATCAAGCCTGGGATTCCTATAAAGAATCTCAAAGGAAGTATAAACGTGCCATCAAGCACTCGAAAAGAACATCCAGGAGAGCCTTTTGTGACAACATAGGTACTTTGCCTGTGGCCACAAGGCTCACCAAGGCTCTATCCAAAAGCCCTGAGACGAAACTGGGATCGTTGTTACTACCTGACGGGGTCTTTGCATCTTCTGAGGAAGAGGCTTTCAGACACCTACTGGAGTTTCACTTCCCGGACTCAAGAGCTTCTGAGATTCCCTTTCAACAAGCAACCTTAGGCAAGGATTTTACCCTTGCTAAAAGAATTGTCACTTATGAAAAGGTTATACAAGCTATTAGTAGCTTCAAACCTTTCAAAGCAGCAGGAGAGGATGAAATCTTTCCAGCCCTTCTGTTAAATGGAATGGAGATCATTGCACCTCCCCTTGTAAATATCTATCGCTCTTGTCTGGCACTAGGTTATATCCCTATGAACTGGAGGAAGACAAGAGTTGTTTTTATTCCTAAGGCAGGAAGGTCTGATTATACCTCTGCCAAATCCTTCAGACCAATCAGTCTTTCCTCTTTTCTTTTGAAGACTTTAGAAAGATTGGTTGATCGATATCTAAGGGATGTTGTTCTTTTAAAACATCCACTACACTGCAGGCAATACGCCTATCAGAAAGGACTCTCTACCGAAACAGCCTTACACCATCTGGTACATAGGATAGAACGTTCTCTGTCCCATGGGCAGATGGCCCTTGGCGCCTTTCTAGATATAGAAGGAGCATTTGATCATACATCTTATGACTCCATTTGCAATGCAGCTGAACAACATGGTATCGATCCATCCATTATTAGATGGATTAGAAACATGCTTTCAACTCGCACCATATGTGTACACCTTTCTGGCAACACTATCTCAACTAAGGCTATGAGAGGATGTCCTTAAGGGGGGGTTATTTCACCATTGCTTTGGTGTCTTGTAATGGACTCCCTTCTTGAGGAACTACAGGAACTTGGTTTCTACTCTCAAGCATACGCTGATGACCTTGCTATCCTTATTTGTGGACTAGATCCTGGTACAGTTTTTGAGCTCATGCAAAGGGCTCTTAACTGTGTACAGGCCTGGTGCTGCAGTATCGATCTGAAGGTCAATCCTAGCAAAGCTACATTGGTAAACTTTACTATGAAACGAAAGATAGGGAAAACTCTAAATTTAAACCTATTCAACAAACGAATTGATCTCTCCAAAAGCGTCAAATATCTTGGAGTCATCCTTGACTCCAAGTTGACATGGAAAGAACATCTTGATATGAAGATCAAGAAATCTATTGCCACCTTCTGGATGTGTAGAAGGACTTTTGGCTGTTCCTGGGGTCTCAAGCCGAAGGTTATCTATTGGCTTTACGTGACCCTGGTCAGAACTGCATTGTGTTATGCAGCCATTGTCTGGTGGACTAGAACAAAGCTGAAGACGGTCAGGATGCTTCTAAGCAGATTTCAACGTCTAGCCTGTCTAGGAATCACCAGATGTTTAAAGACGACACCTACTGCCGCCTTGGAGGCAATTTTGGATTTGCCTCCTCTCCATCTCTTTATAGAGCATCAAGCCAGGAAAACCGCCTTTAGGCTGGTTAATCAAGGCAAATGGTGTAATAACACCTCCCATCACTCTAGTATCTGGAGGGAAGCACAGGACTTATGTCCAATGCTTTCTTTCAGAACTACTCTGATCTTTCATTCTAACATGACACCTAGCTTTGCCACTCACTTTCCTCGTAGAGAGGAATGGCTGGCGAAAGGACATGATCTTTTACCCTCCTGGAGTATTGTCTGGTTTACGGATGGATCCAGGATTGGAAACAAGACGGGAGCCGGAATATATGGGCTAAGACCAAGGGCTAGTTTTTTCCAAGCCCTAGGGACCTACTGCACTGTATTTCAGGCTGAGGTATATGCAATCCTTTTTTGTGCATATGAAAACCTCAATCGTCATTATGTCAATAGGACTATTTATATCTGCTCAGACAGTCAAGCAGCTTTGCACGCTCTGAGCAGTTCTTTTTGCACCTCTCAGCTTGTTGCTGAATGTAGGAAGGCCTTATCCTGCCTAGCCAGTACAAACTTGGTTTTTTTGTACTGGGTTCCTGGGCATTCAGGCATTGATGGAAACGAGAAAGCGGACCTGCTGGCCAGAAGGGGTTCATCTTTCCAATTGGCCCGGAACCCTTTTTAGGTTTCTCATTCGATCTAGGCAAACGATTACTGGGAACTGTCCTGGAAAAACAGTTCCACAAGTGTTGGATTGCCTCGCATGGTATAAGGCAGGCCAAGTTGTTTATTAAAAGGCCTGACCATAGCTTTGCAATGTCAATCCTAAATTTAGATAGAAAACATTGCAAAATGATTACAGGAGTTCTTACAGGACACTGTACTCTTAATACACACCTACATATACTTGGAATTTCCCAAAGTAATGTATGTAGGAAATGTGGAATGGATCAGGAAACTCCTGAACACATTCTATGCCACTGTCCAGCTTTAGCTAGGAACAGATGGGAGATCTTTGGCAAGATTCGTATCACCACTGATTACATCTCCACGCTAAAAGTTAAGGTCATCTTGCTATACTGTAAATCTACAGGACTCTTCATGACCACAGAATCTCAATCTTACGTTGAAGATTAATCATTGACTTAAACAATGTCATATGAGGGTACACAATGGACCCATACATGAGGTCTGAGTGGTTAACGGCTAACAGTCGACCCTCTTATATCCTTATCCTTATATTCTATGACATTTTGTTGTATGGGCCGAAGTTTTGGCCTTAGGAAATGAATGCTTTGGGAATGGTCCCTAATGAAAGAAATCTGAGTTCACATTAGGACGTGTAAGTAAATAAGGCATTTTCTTTAATTATCATTCTTATTTTCAGTATGACATTTGTTATCGGGATTGCCTTTTGTAATAAACCTTTATTTTATTACTTACACTTCCTAATGAGCTTTCCTTGTCTAGGATTGCTCATTAGGAATTAAGATTGACTATTCCTAAAGCATTGATTTCCTAACTCTAAAACTATGGCCCATACAACAGAATGTCAGATAATTATCGACTGAAAATGACCTTTGAAACCCATATCTCTTCGTTTTGTCATTTCCGAAAGACACTGTGTATATATATATATATATATATATATATATATATATATATATATATATAAAAATACTTAAATTACTTTGGTAATATAGGGCTTATCGTCAGCGTCTTCAATCGCATAAACACGACAGTTGCGGACATATATTGTTTGACAAAAAATGTTTGTTTTAATGTGCCCTACCATCCCTTAAAGTTTGTCGAATGAATTTAGAATCACCCTGTATATTAAAGTTATATTATTAGATCATTTGGAAACAATTGCTTCAAGTCCATTTTGAAATATACAATGCAAAAGTTCAAAGAGCGTACAAATACATCAGAAATAAAAGAACAAACGCATATGACTAAGAGTTCACTGGTCTGTTTTTTGAAATTTTAAAAATTGAAGGGCCATTGTGGTGTTTACTTTTGTTTTCTTTATATGTTAATCCGGGTTCACTGAGATATAAGATACTGGGCGGATCCAACTGACGAAAGTTAGGAAACCAGAAATGAACCATCTTGGATTTCCTGTATCAAAATTAAAAAAAATAAAATTCAGCGAACTCTTAGTCTGGTGAGTTTTTCTTTTATTTTTCATTCATTTTTAAATACTAAATATTTAAATGAATACCTGAATGAATATTTAACATTAAGATACTTTTATAATATTAATAGTAATATGTTCAGAATAAAAAAGAAAGAAAAAACAGTAGTTAACTTTTAAGTAAGTAATAAAATTAAAGTACATGCGATCACAGGTTTGTTAGTTTAATATAAAGATATTATCGTGGGTGGATTATCCTTTGCTAAAACCTGCCTCATTTTCTTCTAAAGCTTTTTTTTTCGAAATTTAGTTTCCCTATATTATTTTGAATTATCTCTTTAGATTTTGAAAGTAGTATTTAAAAGGGTTATTCCTCTATAATTTTTCGGAAGTTTTTTATCTCCTTATTTGAAGAAAAGGATAATATTTCGTTCTCTCTATTCACTTTAATTTGTTCGAAATCCCATATTTGTAATTCACTTTTGCTTATTCCATTGTAAGTTTTTCAGAATTTCAATATTAATCCTATCAGTTCATGAAGCTTTATTATTTTTTAATTTTGCTAATACTGTATCTCATTTTCTTGTACAAGTTTATTATCTATTACATTTGTATCTTCTATAAAATACTGTTCTTTTCAAATATCTCTGTTCATCTTATAATTCGCATATATTTCTTTTCCTAACAACTTAATACAAAACATCTCCATAATTTGTCAATTCATGTGTTCTTCAAAATTTCATAAATTCCCTTTAAAGTCCCGAATTATTTATTAAAATTCAGTACCTGTTTCTTTGAATTTTTTTCTATATTTTTATATTTATAGCCCTCATAATCTTCTATTCTCTATACAATTTATTATACTTTCTCTTTTCATTTACATACAGTAATATTTTACTTTGATTATCGCACCTCTTATTTTTTTCTTTTAACTTTTACTTCTTTTCTTCACATTCTTCATCAAACCAATCTAATACTACATAATGTAATAACAATCAAATCTATTTATCTTAAGCCTACTTTTTACTTCTTTTTTTTTTCAATTTCTAAATTTTCATTTTACCGAATATTATACAGTCAGACCTCGATATAAGATCACCCGCATGTAAGGTCAACCCGCATATAAGGTCATTTTTCTAAAGTCCCGGCTCATTGAATAGGAATTATATGATATGAGATATCGGATATATGGTCAGGTCTTAAATACCGTAATTGCATATAAAGTCACTTTTGTCTGTGATTTCAGTGCCACACTGAGTCAATTCCAAGAATTTTTCCGTGGGTACAATCTTTTAACGTCGTGATTTCTCCTTCTGACGGAGGGGACAGCTTTCCCACGCCTGGACGAGGGGGAAGGATATTTCGACATGCTGGTTTTCAATTTCTTCAAATAGTGTGGATAAAATAACAGATGATGATGATGATGAAGACAATATTCCTTTATCTGTTTTAATACAAGATCTCAGAAATCGCAGCTGGGCTATAGAAGGGGAAAGTGAATATGTGAGAATTGATGATGAAATTGCTACCACTTCTCAAGCTTCGATTTCCGATCTTGTTTCGCAAGTTTTAGATTCCATTGCAGAAAAAAGTGAGGATAACGACAGTGATCTTGAAAGTGAAGCGGTTGACACAAGCAGAAGCGCTCAGAGCATTAAATGTCGTAAGACATTTTTTTACGAGCCATGAGGAAGCTGAAGAACATTTTCAGAAATTACAAAACTTAGAAAACATTGTACAAAAGATGAAACCAAAATCGCGACAGTCCAGTAATATGGATTATTTTAAGTAAGGTTAGTTGTACATCAGTACTTTGCTTGAGCATACTAATACTATTTCTAAAAACTTTATTCCGAATTAAATTTTTTTTAAATAATTTCTTTCTGATTCCTAATTTTAATTGGTTCAACTAAATTAAAAAATTATAACGTAATAAACTGATATTTTTGTAGGTATGAAATTTTACAAAGAATTATACTGTATTTATATAATGCTTATGTTAGGATATTAAATTATTGTTTTGAAAATAATTTAATTAGTTATAGTAATCGTGTGAGAAATAGAATTTAAAATGCTGAAAAGAAATTTTTAATTTTTTTTTCTCTCTCCTTTGGTCTGAGTGAGAGTAGTCTAAATTTGAATATTCAAATGAAGCTTAGACGTAACGAGGGGATACGTCATAAAGGAGGAAAAGTCAATCTCTTTAGTTTTGAGTGCAGTCGGGAGTAGTCTCAATGTAGTATCGAAGTAATAGAATAGATAACATGAAGTAAACTCTGAGTAGATTAGTTCTGCTAATTAGTAGAGCATATCTATTCTTTAAATCAATTCAGCTAAGTTGAATTGGAGCCCATTGAAATAAGAAGGCAACGCTACGGATCAGGCGAAGTCAGCTGATCGGTTTTATGCGAAGTTAAGAAGACGACTCAAATTGATTGGACGAAATCAATAGAAGATATTTTGGGTTCACTCCAGGAACAGTTTATGCCAGCCTATGATAGACCAAGTAAGTATAACTTTGGAAGAATTTGGAATACAGTTGTGATTATACAAAACGAAGAATAAGATAGTCGAACTACGTCGAAGTTGGAAAAGCCAAACGTGCATTGGACTGCGTCATTGAGAGTTAAGGAGTGTTCGAGGAATTCTCAACCGCAAAGCATTGAAAGAATTAAAGTTAAATCTTAAAGATTTACAAGTAGACTGTTTCAATTAAAGGAAGCAAGAATTTTCCATTTAAAAGATAATTCGTGTAAGACGAAAACCTGAAATCAAGTAAGAAGATAAAAGTGATTCCAATTAGTAACTAAATTACTTCAAGTGATTATACCTTTAAGAACTCTTATAAGGCGTAACTATTTTTGTGAGAGAACTGTATTTATTCTAAGGAGAAGAAAACTAATAATTATCTCCACATGGGATTAAGAACAGCTTGTTCAATATATCAATCTCAAGCGCCGTTAGTTCTACAGCAGACGAACTTTTCGCAAAGCATAACACGAACAAGAAATCAAGTGTGCGAATAGTGAGCGCCATATTTAAAGTTCATCGTAAAGAAGTGTTTGTTGACAACAAAGCTCATGTGTGCGTTGGAAGCCGGATAGACGATATCCCAACGATTGGATATCAACGCAGTAATTTCATCAAGGTGGAAAGCCGAGTATTATTAACAAACTGTAAGTAATTATTTATTTTATAATTCCATTTTGGAGAGTGCAACGCTATTGCATTGAAGAAGGAGAATTAATTACGAAGTGATGTTTTTGCCGACGAAGTACATCGGAAACAGACATTGATGATAGTAAACGCTATTATAAAAGATTATAATTTCACACAAGCGAATTAGTAATAGTGAAAAGCCACAATAATTAACGTTAGTTATCTTATATTGATTCTGAAGATAGATCGTTCTCATACAAGGGTGAATAAAACCATTAAGAGTTATTATTGTAATATCACACAAGATAAGTGAAATGCCTATAATGAAGTATTTAGATATCACACAAGTGAAGGGAAAAGCCTTAGTATTTTCACACAGGTGATATTAGCAAAGGCCATTATTGCATTACAGTGAATTATAGTATTTGTGAGACGAACTCTCGCGTGTGTGTGAACTTTGAAGATAGTGAATAATAGTGCTTCTAAATATATTTATTGCAGCGATAATAATTATTGAAAAGCGTGCTAACTATAATATTATTAGTGTCTTAAGGACCTTATTGCATTTCCATTACATGGAAATTTCAGTTAGTAAATTATGTGATGGGTATCAAGTAGATATACATCTAAGTAGTATTATTGTTTTACTTGAGGACAGTGGAATCAAGAACTGTAGTCGATTACGTAAAGCATTAGCCATTGTATATAAGTCATTGTATATATAGGAAATAAGTTTAAATGATATCTAGAATAAATCATTTTATGATTTTATTTTTCATCCCCTAATTTTCTTGTTTTATCTCTACGCTTTAATATGCGTTCTGCAATTATGTAGCATCTTATTTCTTGACAAATGCATATGAATCGGTTATAAGGTCACTCCACTGATAAGGTCACTTTCGCGAGGTCCCAAGGAGTGACCTTATATGGAGGTCTGACTGTATTTCTTACCTTTTTCATTCTTCTTTTAAATTTCGTCCCTTATTGCTTTATCCGTAAAATGTTTTCTTATTAAGCAATAATAAATAATAAGACAAATGAATATAATTTTGAGCTAAAGCATAAATTTAAGGACGACCCATAAAATTAAAAAAAAATAATGAGAAAAGGAAGTACGTTAATGTAAAGACAACTAAAAAAAATGTTGGGAAAAAAATAAAAAGAACGTAAGGAAAAAAAGAAAAAAAAACTCTACTTGAGAAAAAAAAAAATAGATATGCAGATTCGAACTGACAACCTTCTATTTATTAGTCCCAGTTGCATCAAGCTACAACTGACACCTGAAATGAGATGGTTGCATTTCTAACATTTAAGCTAATACCAGAAATCCAGAAATGCTGCACACGAGATCCGCATGAAAGTATAGTGTTCACAATAATTTCAAAAGTTTCAACAAGTGAATATAATTTTGTGCTAAAGCATAAATTTAAGGGGCGAACCATAATAATAAAAAAATTAAATATAATAATAAAAAAGAAGCCTGGCATGGCCGAGCAGACTAGGAAGCCGGTCTGCCGTCTGGCCGTTGCGTCGGGATATGGGTTCGAATCCTGGCATTGGCATGGTTGTTTCTTTCTTCTTGTGTGCTTCGTCCGTTTCCCCTGGGACTTACTATCGCAGGGTTATTCTAGACCAGCGGTCGCCAACCTGTAGTCCAAGGACCACTGGTGGACCGTTGAAAATTCTTGATGGTCCGTAGAAAAATTGGGACATTCTTTCAATTTTAACCCTTTACAGGCCTTTGTCCAATATTTTAGACTTTTTTAAAAAAAATTTACCTTTAATGGGAGCATCTTATATTAATAAAATAAAAGTTTTCTGATTATTATTATATATATGTATTTACCTTTTTTTTTAAATTCATATTAGTGAACCGCCAAAATTTAAAATTATATATTTAGTGGTCCATGAATTTCTAAAGGTTGGCGACCGCTGTTGGAGACGAGATGTGAATTTCTTGAATATCCTTCTTGAATATCCCTTCTTGAATATCCTAGCCCCATGGTCCATAGGGTTAGCCCATGGTTCATATTTGGCGAAAATCGATGAAAGATAGGAATAAAAAAGGAAGTATGTTAACGTAAGGAAAAATAAATAAAAAGTTGGAAAAAAATTAAAAAAAGTTAGGAAACGCAACTAACATATATAATAAAAAAAAACCAACGTGAACATTAAGTGAAAAAAGATTAACATGAATATATATATATATATGTATACGGAATCAAACTGACAACTTTCAATATGTGAGTCCGAGACCTTAAGCCAGCGTTTCTCAACCTGTGGGGCGCGCCCCCTTAGGGGGGCGCGAGCATATCGAAGATCTGTTGAACAGATAGGTTTGGAGGAATTTTTTTTTTTGGTTGAAGAGATAGGTTTGGAGGTTTTTTTTTTTTTTTTTTTGTTTGAACAGATAGGTTTGGAGGTTTTTTATTTTTTTTTCGGGGGGCGCGATGAGAATTGTCATTGAAAATTGGTTCGCAAGTACTAAAAGGTTGAGAAACACTGCCTTAAGCATCAAGCGATTCCCGAGATCTGAAAGGAGATGGTTGCATTTCTACATATAAGTTAATACCGGAAATTCTAATAAAAATAATGGCAAATTTTTCGAACTTATTGTGCGTTGACGCCTGAAAATATCCTTTCCTACCGTTGTTTTTACCTCTGAACACGATGGTGAAGTCCGTTTGTCGATCCGACCTTTCGTTCGGGAATTGTTAGGGTGAACAAACACGGAAGGACGGACGAACAGGACAAACGCAATAGCTACTGATTTTGGTCGCTATCACCAGAGCTTGTAAATCGTTCGCTAAAAATTGAGGCAGCGATAGTAGCTTCAGTCAATAAAATATCACACATTCGCATTTCGTGATTTTTTATTATGTGACTTTTCAATCTATCGATATAATTACTGCTCGATAAGGACATTTCATTAAATTGGGATTTATTTAAAATCTTATTTTTTTTTTCAAAAGTAAAAATCCGAATTTTTTTTTAAAAAGATATTCGTAAAATTCTACAACTTGACTAAATGCATAATGTCTTTATTGTGTGAGTGCAGAAGTTGTACCCGTTTTTGGATATGAAAATTTGACATTGTACTGACGCAAATCGTTTGTCAATCAAACGTGTGGATTCCTCTCATATAAATGCATCGTGTCTCACAAAGTTCACCATCTCAAAAAAAATATCCGAGGGTGTAACATGAAAAGCGAGAAGGAGCATATAAGACATTGTTTGTTTTACAAGTTCGATAACAAGAGTACGGAAGCCGCAGCATATCCAAATGTTTGTCAAGTTTATGGGGAGGATGCAATAGACAAAAGTACATGTCGTCGATGGTTTCGTAAATTTAGGGAAGGAGACAGAAGCTGCCAAAATCAGGCTAGGAGTGGACGGCCATCACACATTATAGAGGACGATATTGACCAAGCCATAAGGAACCCAACCGTGCAAGAATTAGCGGAGACCTTCAACGTACACTGGACAACGTTCGAGTAACAGCTGGTTAAGTGGGTTTTACGAGAAAGTTGGATCGTTGGGTTCCACATAATCTGACAGCTAATCCACGGGATGACCGAATCGCCACCTCTTTTTCCTTGCTTTCCCAGTACAAAAGTGATCCATTCTAGACACGAATTGTGACAGGAGATGAGAAGTGGGTTATGTACCGGAACGTAATGCGTCATAGGACTGTGTGTCGCCAATCTGATCCACCTGCATCGACTTCGAAAGCTGAACTTCATCCCAAGAAGGTGTTATTGAATGTGTGGTTGGATGTGCAGGGAATAATTCACTGGGAGGTCCTGCCACTCAACCAAACCTTCAATGCTGCCTTCTACTGTCTGCAGTTAGACAGGCTGCATTCAAATTTGGTAGCAAAGCGGCCTGGACTCATCAATCGTCGCGATGTTATCCTTCATCACGATAACGCAAGGCCACATGCTGCTGTCATCATTCGCCAAAAGTTACTAGGCTTTGGTTGGGAGGTTTTACCCCACCCTTCCTATTCTCCTGACTTGGCACCAACTGACTATTACCTATTTCGTGCGTTGAACAATTCCTTCAGTCAGAAAATCTTTGATAATCTTGATGCTGTGAAAACTGCCATCCAAGATTTTTTTGACTCGAAACCACCGGAATTTTACCGCCGTGGGATTCATCTCCTACCAGAAACATGGCAGGAGGTCCTGGATAGCAAAGGGGATTATGCACAATAATAGGTACTGTTCGTTTTGCGCTTATTTGCTGTTCTTTGTGGGTAATAAAAACGGGTAGAACTTTTGCACTCACCCAATATATTGTGTATGTTAGTGATGAGCAATATTTCACGGACTGCGCTTTTTTTTCACTGATATCAAAAAATCCCAGTTACTAACAGTTACAACAGAATTGTGACTGTGATTTCCTGAAACAGTGAACACATCTAGTGGCAGTGTGATGAAACGAATCTATTTGAGAAAACAGATATCGATAGAAGAGAAGCGAACTTAATTCCATTAATATTTATATTTTAAAGACAACAACAAACAATTTGTGTGAAAAAACTAAACAAAAAGCAAATATAGTTCATCTGTTATAAGAAATATATAGAATCATTTTGATTTGGAAAACCATGCCAATTGAGCTAACTTTGACTGCGTTTGAAAGGGTGATTTCACGACTACATGCTCTCTCGCCGTCGATATCAGTAGAGTAGCACTGCAACGTAAGTAATACCCCAGACGAACTGTGGTCAAAGAAAAAAACAGATTGGAGAATGCTGAGGAAACAATTTAAATAAAAACTTCTTGTAAAACATAGATAAAGTTAAATGATATTTTCAAAGTTAATTTCTGAATTTAGCTGTTATTTTAATATTTCACAATTATTCTTTCTAAATATTCAATTTTGTGTGTTATTATTTGAGATAATTTAATAAATAGCTTTCGAATCTTATTTATACTAGATAATATTTTATATTTACAAAATAAAAATATATCTACCTACCTTTATTTAATATTATTATCATTACCTTTATTTATATATATATATATATATATATATAATATTACTATTATTATTTAGGAGAACTAATTGCAAATTTGTAAAAAAAGGACTAAAAAAAATCATCATTAAAAAAATCAATGGGAAACATATAACATTTTATTGTTGATGTTACTCACATATTACTATTGTGATTATAACGAAATCATACTATAAAGTCCATAAAACCATTTTTGAATGACTCTTTACGATATATTTTATTCTCCACAAAAAATAAATTTAAGTTAATAACGACAAATAGATAATTTATATATAATCATTTTATTTTATTTTTTCATTACAACAATTTTCGCAAACTTTTTTTTTTCAAAGGCAGTTTTCTGATCACAACAGGGTTAGAAACACTCTGTTACTGCACTGATTATTTCAGTTTTATGAAAGCTATTATCACTATAAAACTAAACATAGCCTAGCTTATCATTTGTTTTGTATTAGATAAAATGTAATCTTTCACACATTGATCTTAAAGAATTACATAAATAAAAAATTGTATTATATTAAATCGTAGAGCAAATATTGTTAACTTCTAAATATAAACAGAAATATTAAGTAGTTCATAGGTATTTGTTTCTTTTATGGTTTTGTTCTAACATGTCATTTTCATCGGAAACTGGAATTTTTTTTTAACAGATGTTAGCAGAAAAGTTGTTCAAGATGCAATAGGACGCTATTAATCGAACTATAAGGAGACACAAAAAGAGGCAAAAAACGGAAAACGAAACGAATAGACATGTTTAGAAAGTAACTGACAAAACTTTAAACATTGTAATATTGATGAACTCTTCAGGAATACTATTAAAGGACATTATTCGTTCCATTTTATTTTGAATTGTTTTATTTTCTCTGTATTTGCCTCGACATCTAGTTCCTTTCTTAAGTAATCATTTCTGATTCAATCTGTTCTTAGGCATCCTTTCACATGTCTGAGACATTTCATTTCTGATGCTTGTGTTTGGTTAATTCTTTTTTCCTAGTGGCCAGCACTATGATCAATGTTGATAATGCCACTTTCATTACAATGTCTTTAGTTTCTTTGCTTGTTTTTTTCCTTTGTAAAAACTTGTGACACATATTCTTTGGAAGTTGTTAATTTTGTTGACTGTCTTTGTCTTTTTCGGAAGTAACGTTATATTGGAAATGTGAAACCTGTTCTGTGATTTCCAATGACAAATTGAAAATTCTTTTATGTTCTTACTGGTTAACATCCAAGAATGTTTTTGTTTTTTTGATTGATATTTTTATATTATACGTGGAACTGAATTTGGCTTGTAGACATTTCTTTGAAGTCTATCTTTACTAACATATAATCACCCAATCGTCTGTAAATAGAGTTATATTTAACTACCATTGAGCTCTTTTTCAGGTCGACGTACTCGGCAGCCACCCACTTTCAATAAATCTAATCTAATCTAACATTGAGCTCTGATTTTTATACTTGCTTATACTTTTTCTCTGCAGTTATGATTGATTATTACACTCTTGTCTTATTCCTTTATTTTAATTCTTTTGTTTTCGGTCTCAATACTAATTTTGATTTTCCTAAATGCTTTGCATGCTTATAATAGATGTGTAAACTACTTTTTTCCTTTGTATACCACAGTTTTTAATTGATATTCTCAAATGCTTTGTCATTACCGATATATGCTAATTTGAGTTGTACCAATTTCGTTTTAATAATTTTCTAAACAATTTTTTAAACATGTATAAAACCTACTTTTAAAAATGTTTCTTTTTCATCTTTAAACAGTAGATGGATGATTCACATGAATTTTTATAACAACATTAAAACACATCAAATCCGGCCTAATATGGCGCCCAGTAGGCCGGATTGCAGAAAAGCCGGACTACCGAGAGTGTTCTTAAAAAAACTCAATAGCTCATTTTTTGTGAAGACATAATGCCAGGTGTAATTAATTTAACTCAACTTTCATAATTTTGCAGTCAAATGTTTATGAAAACAATGCAAATAAGAAGTGTATTTTATAATTACAGTTGTTTTATTTATTATAAACAGTATAATTACGCAAATGCGTTAACTATATTTTAACAATATAGATACTGTAAAATAAAAAAAAAAGGCTAGTTTATAATGTATGTTTTAATGTTCCAAATTTACAAGAAAAATTACAATTTAATGGAACCAAGCAAAATAATTAAAATGTAAACAAATAAATGGCGTTATTGTGCTCACATTACTTTAAAAAAATTAACTTATCGATGTTTGTTTCATTCGCTGCGAACGTTTCTATGATGCAATGTCTCTTCTCCTCCTAAAAAGCATAACTAACTGCCAAGTTGACTCAAAATATGGAAACGAATTTAGTTATTAAAAAAAAATTTACTCAGGACCAGCATGGATTACGATAGGGGCCGGTTTACCGAAGGCCGGGTTTGAAAGGTTTTACAGTACAAGCATTTGTTCTGAAATTCTTTTCCACATTTCTTGGGAAAAAAAATACAGATAATTTTACTAGATTTTTTTTCTATGTTTCGAATCTTTATTGTCGGTCACAGTTGACCTATGATTTCTAAGTTGATTTTTTTCTTTTGATTTTTACAGGAAAAGTGGAGAAAAAACCCCATACCATTTAATTACTATTAGAACTTTGGTAACGTGGAGGGGGGAGCGTTGGCCCTATTACCTTTTACGTTGCTTCGGCCTATGAAAGCCGTTGATGAAGGCCGTTTGTCAATCCGATCTTTCGTTTGGGAGTTTTTAGGAGGGTACAATGACAACAATGCCAAATATCTCGAACTTGGTGGGTGCAGGGGTGTTGGTACCTCAAAATACCCCGATCCTACGTTGTTCTGGCCCTTGAATATCATGGTGAAATCCATTTGTTGATCCTATCTTTTCCGTCCGGAAGTTGTTGGGTTTGGGCAGGTGCACAAGAAAAACCGTGATAGCATTTTGGTCGAATCAGAATATCTCCCAAAACGGTCGTTAAAAATATGATATGTAGTTGGGATTGATAAAATCTCGAAATTAAAATCCTATATGGAGAATATATTGTTTGAAAAACTACAACTGAACTCCCCTGATTACGAAAAGAAGTCCGATTTCCATTGAGTAGTTCTAAATTATTTTCTTTAACCAGCTCAGTTAATTTTAAATCCTCTTTATATTTAACTTTATCCTTAGGATTACTAATGATCTAACCTCTTCCAAATCATTCTAATTTACACATGCGTTCAAAACCCTGATGACGACCACTGGTTCTAATGGTTACAAGCACAAAATCAGACGAAACAGCTTGTGGCAATTTGCATACCTGTGGACGAGCAGTAGAAACGTTTCACACCTGCAAATCTGTGAATCACGCGCACAGAGATCACGTGGTATCACTTGAAATGGTTCAAAGGGAAATTGGCATGGTAGGTGAATTGTGCTTGAAAGGATCGTTTGATGTGAAGGAAAGAAGTGACGAACGTGAAATTTTCGATATTTCACAAAGATATCATCTAGATAATTTCACGCTGGGAAAAATTACACGACAGTTGGAAGGCCGCAGAGCAATTGATATTGTCATGATATTTGGAATTGCCCATAGTGTTATACTCTGCCTTCGGGCAACATTTGAAACTATTGAAATGTGTTCCTGATATAAGCGGGGAGATCGGCCTCTATCTACGACGACGGAGGAAGACAGTTTTTAGCTGTTACAGCAAACGGTAAACACCGAACCATGTCTGGTCAACTTATGAATCGCCTCCATTCCACCACAGGAACGTGGATATCCCGACAAATTGTGTCGAGAATTATATGTCTGAAGGTTTTAGTCTGCATCGCTCTAACACCGTAGCCCAAGTTCACAAAGATGTCGACTCCATTGAAGTTGGACAAGTCAGCAATGGGCCACTGTACTCTTCCCAGATGAAACGTTTCAGTTTTTTTTTCAAAGCTTTGACATCAGCTGATATAGCGTCCAAGTGGTACTGCGTACCATCGCGACAATGTCAGGAAAGCGGTAGATATGGCAGTGCGTACCCTGAGGTGGGAAGGCATCATAATTGTTGGATGATCTGAGCTGCAGCTACTGAAAAAAAAATTATGACTGAAGAACTATATTGTAATGAAGTTCTTCTATTTCGTCTTCGATTTTTCCGTGGTGAAGTAGGCGAAGATTTTTTATTCACGGATGACAAGGCACTCAATCATCGTACAAAAGCAGTTCTGTCACTTACGGAGATTGAGGCAATTCATCATCTCGACTGACCAGCACACGCCTCGGACCTGAACCTCATCGCACACGTCTTTGATCCAAGGGAGAGACGCATGGCTGAATACCCTCCAGATATAATGCAAAATCTCATTCGTGCTTTGAAGGAGGAGTGGGCCAATTTGCCTCAAAAACTAGTGGATAACTTAAATATTCCTTAAATCTCTCTAATCCTCTTCCTCGTATACATAAATAATAAGCCCACACTCACCTCCTCATCTGGAAAGAAATAAATACGAATCTATAAAAACAAGACGAATTTTCAAATGTATTCGCTAATTCCT
>JAFIDM010049200.1:0-22436 GCA_023159025.1 Thereuonema tuberculata
AACAGTCTTACAAGAATGATCTCTTGGAAATAAAAAAAAAAGGGGGGCGGCAGAGACTTAAAGGCGTAGTATCATTAGTGAGATGTTTATTTACTTTATTTATTCTGATAACGTAAAATTTTCATTCAAAATTTAATACACTGAATTTATATTTAAGTTAAACACTTCCTCAAATATAAATAAGATTGAAACATTAGAAGAAGTTGTAAATATATTTTATTGGCAATAAAAATGAAAAATATCGTTAAATGAGAATGATTAAAGTAGATATCCTTCAATTATATCAATTTAAATAAATAAAAAAAAAAGAAAGCCTTAAAAAGTACAGCGGAAACAACTATAATACAATGGATTAATCGTTAAGAAATAATGTCCCACATGTGTAAAAATTATCAATTAATACTAACATTTCTTAAATATAGTTATAAGCTTCAATCAGGAGTTTTCTAATCTGTTGTAAGTCAATTTAAAAACAAAATTACCAAAGACCAGTGGATGAATTGTTAAAGATGTCTTACGCTAATAGTTTCTCCATACTTCTTTACGAAAGTTCCCGACGTCCAATCGATGCTCACCTTCAGCCTCGGAGCTCCTTTCGCGCTCAAAAATTGATAACGAGATATTCATTTTTCACGAAACTTGGTCCACACATTTCATCACAACAGTCTTGTTTACGAAAGGAATCGAATTGAGTCAGTTCTGGATTTATTAGAAGAAATAAATTTCTGGTAATAAACCAAAGAAAGAGATTCTGACAGACTTATTGGAAGAAAGATGGCTCCTTCCAAAAAAGTGAATAAATACTTAAATAGGAAGTTTAAAAAAAATATGTTTTAGAGAGATAATAGCAATTGCTTCTTTGGTATTTCAAGAAACAGGATGATTTGTTTTCCTATCAAACACTAGGATAATTTGAAAAGAGCAGAAGAGGGGTTTAAATGTAGGGCAATGTGATAAGTAAGGCCCGGATCTGAGGCTTCATTAATTATGAACCGAAATACAAGGGATGGTTGGTGAGTTAATGTGAGAAACAGTGGGTGGTTGTAATGACTATAACAGTCCATGTGCTTTATACCAATTACTTTGTAGAGCAACCATAGATATCCTTATCAAAAAATAAATAAATGAATAAATAAATAGATAAATAAATGATAAAAATCATAATTTTAGATTGGAGAAACAGAAATTTTTAATTTCTGAATTAACTTATCTTCAAATTTACAAACATTTTAGGCTTAAAAAAAAAAAAAATTGCTTGGGGTTAACTAAAATATTTTTACTTGTTTTACTTCATTTTTAAATGTATAATAAATAAATATTAATAAATAAATAAATAAATAAAGGGTGTTTGTAAACTCTATCGCCAGTTTTTATGAAGCAGTTCTGTTGTTCAAATAATTCAAATTTAATTTACATGTAATCCAATTCAACTTCCTGCTATGTATTCTGGGGAAAAAAAAAACTCGCCTTTCTATATTCTATATTTCCTATAATACAGGAAGGCGAAATATTGAGTAATATATAAAATATATATATATATATAAAGAAAGTGGTTAATAAAAAATACAATTAATTGAAATTTAAAATTTTCAAAGATGTTTTTAATCGTTTCAAATGTGGCTCCCATACGACCCATTTGCTTTTAAGCAAAACAATAACCCTTTCATATAATCAAAATTTTCAAGTGCTTTGAATTAGTGCTTTTCCTGGTTATCCAGTATTTTGAGAATTAGTTCAAAAGCAATTCGAACTGTCTGGATTAAATACATTGTAGTCTGAGATATACCACAATCGTCTGTAAAAATTAAACATTCATTTATTTTCCGTCTATATTTCATCTTTCATTCATAACGAGGGATTTCTTCTCCTCCATTAAGTCTTTCGCAAAGAAAGATGAAATGTAGACGGAAAATAAAGGAGTGTTTAATTTTTACAGAAGATTGTGGTGTATGTGTTTGATATTTCGGCTGGTATTTAGTCTGAGATATGTCCATCAAAAAGTAGCATGACATTGCAATCGCAAATTCAAGCTTATAACGGAGCTTTTTATAAATGGATTAATAGCATATAAATATCTAGAATGAAAAACTCAAATGTCAACTTATTAAATAATTAATAAATAAATGAGTAAATAATTAAATTAAAATATCGCAGCACACGGAATTTAAAACACTTAAAATTAACTATGTAAACTCGTCTGCAAACCAAAAAAAGAAACAATCTATTTGTATGGTGGTGAACTTGTATTGTTGGTGGTGGTAATTGCAAATTCATGGCGACCATCCACGGATCGCGTCTATAGTAAGCGGAGGAAGAGTTGGATGACAGCCAGAGGACACGATGGCACAAAAGGGGTTTCCGCAAACTATTCAAGTGGTTGATGCTCACATCAGAAAGCAAAAAGACAACAAAGTCAACATCAGAACAGAAATTCAAGGTCGGGAAAACAATCCACAAGTTTAGCAAAGGGTCGGAGATTCGATTCCCTATTAGGCAATCTGTATTTTCTTACTGTCGTTCCAACCAATTTTCATTTCTCTCAATTTCCCTATCACTTCGAACCTGCAGGCTTTGAGAAAATGTAATAAAAAGAAGAGTCCGTGAATTTGAAAGTAAGACGGTTTCTATTCAAAGTGACAAAAGATTAGAGAAGTCTATTTGATTACAGGTGGTTTTGGTCTAGTGTTAGCGTTTTTTTTCTTTTCTTCTCTTTCTTTTTCCTAATAAGTCTTTTTAATGAGAACATAGGAACTTTTTATCTGAATTTCTATTAATTAATTTATATAAAATAAAAATAAATTAATTAAATTAAAAATAAGAATATTAATCCGAAGTATTAAATCCAACTGTATTTTTTTCACTTGCGAAAAAAAAAAAAATTAGGATCCAATTATTTAGTACAATTACTAAAAATTCAATGATTAACTCCAACTTCATTAAAATTGAGTCGAAAATAAAAGAGCCTTTCTTTTGAAAAAGTCAAATGCCAATACATTGATTTTCTTGGATTTCATACTTCGTATTATTCACAAAGATTAAAATTTTTGTGCATTATTTAAACATACTATAAATGGAAAAAAAATTCACAAGTAAATAAAGAAAGCTTTAATTTTTGCCCTTCTCGTGTCTACATATTTTTTTATAATTTCACGATGATCCTAAGGCAGGCATGATTTCATGTTTCAATACCTTTGATCTTCATTTACTGGGAAAAGAAGCTAGTTCTTGATGAAACTAGGAAGTGTTTTTCGAAATTTGCTAAATTCCTCGTAGTGAATTGAATGAAATAAAAAATGTTTAGCATAAAAGGACAAGGAAGTGCTGTGATCATCCTCATGGGAAAATGACATGAGATACTGACGTGACGAACTCAATCAATGGTGATTCTGTTTCAACTCGGAATCGATTTTAATCACTCGTCTGAGTACGAAATTATCTGATTGACAGTCGCATTTCAACGCTGTTTATTGGCCATGGTCGTTTGATCTTCATTTGCTTCGCATTTTACTGTTGATATTCTCTCATGTATTTATTTGCTTCTTGTTTCCCTTTATTTTATTCTTTTGTTTTTCTTGGCTAAATGTAAATCCTGTTTTTCAAATGAATATTAATTAGTTTCAATTACGTTTCATTAGGATCAAATCCTCAATTGAGGCTCGCAGACACTAGATGCGACAAATAAAAAACCAAAAACAAACTATGTTTTCTTAGTAACAGCAATATTTTCCGTTTTACAACGTGCTTACGTTTTATGGCGAGAGGATAGCAGATATCATAGTTAATATTTTAATTCACGTAAGTACTCAGCTGATGAATATAAGTGTTATTTTATGAATCTTAAATGTTTGCATATTACTTATTTGTATCCACTTTTCAAAAAAAAAATTCAAAAAAGCAGCGGAAAAATTATTAAAATATTAAAATTCTTAGATCTAAAATATTAGAAATGTTTTCTTCAGCGTTCATTTCCGCTTCAATGTGTTCAGCAAGTTCATGGCCATTGTTATCGCATCTGTGTCCTTGTGAACATAAGGAATAATGGAATGGGTTCAACCTTGTCTGGCCATCGCTCTCGCAAATAACCTTTCAACTGCTTTGCTTATCCTTCTTTGCGACCAATTACTTTTATTTATTTTTGTGTAAAAAAAAATCTTAGATTTGAAATTTTCATTTCAAAAGTTTCAACTTCAATTCAATACTGTTTGTTTAAATATCTCGATAGCAGAATGTTCTCTGTATACATTTCAGCGATAAACAAGAATTTTGATACCAATACCTGAAATTCTTCGAAGCAAACAGGACGGATTAAATTCCAATGATTCCCAAGAAAAAAAAAATCATATCGCATAGATTCCGTTTATCGAAAGTAAGAGACAATTTGATAAAGCAATAAAAACTTATTTTCGTAGAAAAATAATTCACCAGTTTTTTTTCAATTCGAAACTTTGTTGTAATTTAAGTTGAAAGAAGCAGAAAAAAGTCTCAGTCAATTTCAAACCTTAATTAAATTAAGAACATAAGATATTTTGTAGGTGCATTCGCAATAACCATCGTCTACTTCATTTCAGGGAGGAAAAAAAAAAAAATATGTTTATTTAATATTCTCTCGATGTGCAGAAAATAATAAAGAAAGCAGTTTTTTTTTTCTTCTGTACATTAATAACACATTCATTTGAAGACAATATTAAAAAAAAGAAAGAAAAAAAAGATCGTTTGCTTCGTTTATGAGATGCCGCGCCCTTCTTTTAAAACAATAGAATCTCTGCTAGTTGTTCCCTTGGGCACTCGAAAAGAAAAAAGGACTCTCATTCACAAAGGTAAAAGCCACCCGGGTTTCCCTCATTTCAAACCAGCTCATAGTTAACACAGCATGTTTGTTTTCAAACTATTTTCTGTATAAGCTCGCTTTATTTTAACTTCAGCTTCTATGGATGAGTGTTTTTGTAAAAGATTAAGGTTTTAATATTTCATTGATGCATTTTGAAGGGAATGTTTCGTTGAATAATTAATATTTTTTGTTTTATGACGATAAATATATTAATTTTTCACATAACATTGAATTGAAGAAAAAAACAACTTAGAATAAAACTATACGTTTACTATTAATTAGTACTTTTGCCATTTGTTTATTATTATTATTATTATTTTCAATAGTGGTTTTAATTTCTGAAAATTCAAAACATAAACTTTGATTTCAGATCTTTCATTTTACTTTAATCAATAACGATGTGTTTTTGCTTTTTTTTTTTTTTTTAAATGAAACGCTAGAAATAAGTATTTGTTTTTCTTTTCTATTTCACATGGAAGAACTACATCAGGTATTTAAGATGGAAAATAATTCGATTTTCTTGTTTGTAGCTGAAATTCTTGTTTGTATAAAAATCGTTTCGCAGAAGAATTAGTGAAACGACGTCACGAAACCTTTGGCATCAATTTTTTTGACTGTTTAAAAATTTAATGTTTATATGATTTTAGGAGGAGAAAAAATTCATAAACTTCATGCAATAATTAAAAACAAAGAGAACAGAAGTGCCTGAGCGACAAAAATGCAGACAAATATCGGGATGGTATAAATCCAAGAATACAGTATTAGCTCTGTTATGAACTTTGATTTGAGACTGTAATTTATAGTCTTTAATTGGGACTATTTATAATTTGTTGGCTGCGTTACATTTATAGTTTTAGCACTTTCTTACGAAACGAAATGTACTTACTGCCTACCGTCGTTTTCAGTAATAAGTAACATAAATTCTGAAACTAAGCAATACACATCTGGCTAAGAAATCTGCGAATTTTATTAATACTTGTTTTATCTTTTAAATATTCGTAATTACTTAGGTCAATTTACTGTGTATAGTAAAATTTACTGAATTAATTACATCTAGTCATCACAAAAGAAACATTCTGACTATAGTTTTCAGATTCAAAGGTTAGCTTAATTTCGGAAATCTTTTTTTTTTTTTAATAGTTCCGAAAACAATAGATGAAAGGACGTTTTTACAACGATTAAAAACATCTTTAAACGATGGAATTTCAAAATCAACGACGCATCTACTAATAAAATTTAGCTAAGAAACAAGGAAAGGCTCAAATTTTATACGTCACTGAATTTGCTTAGCAAATTTTGGATTTTATTATTTCAAATAAAAAAAAAAGCTATTTTGATACAATTCGTCTTTCAGAAACTAGAAAATATTTAAGTATTTTTTTCCTCTATTTAAAATGGCCTGCATTTCATAGAACAGTAGACGCTTAACTAAGTGTGCGGTGACATCTTCCTGAATGTGACATTTCCATTGGAGAGCTTCCAAAGGCTGCCATGTAAAAAGGTAGGGCTAAGGTGATTTGCATCTTCCAGACAACGGAAGAAGTTCAACTATATTTGGAAGCCACAGCTGTTAATGTCTCGTGAGATTTACTAAGTGCAAGTTAAAGATGTCCTCCAAACAGTAAATATGTCGTCAGTGCACAGAAACAACATAGTTAAATGAATAATTTACGCAAATTAAAAGGTAGGGGGGGGGGGAGAAAAATAGGCCTTTCATTTACTCCAGAAATCTAACATCCATCTTAAATGTATCACGAAATGTACAGTACAAAATAAAAATTATAATAATTAAGCGATTCCAATTTTCTGATATTTACATTATATTTTTGTTAACAAATGACTAATTATCAAAGATACCGATTGTTAGAAGCCAATCTTAAGATGGGTAATAAATGTGTAAATTATTTCTTGTTCAAATATTTCAGCTTTTTTTCCCCAATAGGCCTACATATTATTAAAAAAAAAAAAGGTTAGAAAAATGCTCAATTCTGAGCAGTTTCAAATCTGGCTACAATATTCAAAGACTGAAGACACTGAAAACAGGAATTATTGCTTCAATTTGTTTACTGTTTTTTGTTTAGATACTACGTATATGTATATAAGCATATGTTATATAGACAAATGCTGTTGTCATATTTTTTGTTATTATTGTAATATTACAAAAAAAAAAAAAAAATCAAATCTGACTGACCTACAACAATGTATCAAGATTTTGTTTTTCTCTCTTTTCCGGTAGGAGGGTGGAGAATACTATTTTTTTTTTTTATCAGATAATAGCATCATCTGATGAATCACGTGTGTGTCTGTAACACCTGTGAAATGTTTCAACAACATAATAGATTGAACTATTCTATTCACAAAGTTTATTCCACACGATCTCGGATATTAAAGTGAGAAAAGAAAAAATAAATAAATGGCTTAATCTTTTTTTTTTTCCTCTTTGTCTTAATTGCCACAATGGGCGGACGATGATAACAGTAATAACTGACGCTAAAACCACTCTCGCCTTTAAGGCCTTATTGGAGCCAAAGAACCCATGCAGTTAACTTTCATTCTTGACAGCACTAACAATTTTTTTTTTCTTATGTACTAAAAAAAAAAATACTTTATCATATTTTTTTTCAACATTTAACCACGAACTTTAGAAGCATATGTTTATTATACACGTGCATAAAAAATCAACTAATAGCTAATTAAATTTTGATGTAAAACACCCATTTAATAATCCATTTTGATGTTAATTTCTACATGTTTATATTTTGACAAAGATTAAAACGTTTGTTTAATACTGTAGAATTAATCACTAATATTATAATTAAAAAAAACCCAAATGATCTAATAAGAAATCATTGTTAAACATATGTTTCTAAAAATCATATTGTAAAAAATTTAAACAAATAACTAAATTCAGCTCCTGTATACAAATTTGCAAAACTAATATGAGCCATCAAATAGGACTGCACATACTGTTATTTAAAGAAAAACCAAAATAGTTTTTTTTTTTTTTTTTAATAGATTCGATTCTTACATTTTTAAAAATCTTTCGCTGTTATTAAAATATTTTCTTCCTATTTAGACTCGTAAATTCAAGAATGTCCATTTTAATGGATCATTAAACATAACCCATTCCTTTCCCATGTTTCTGTATCTGCTACTGCCGTCTTTTAACTAATAATGTCATAATTCTTTGAACTTCATCATATATCTTCGCTAAAGTAAGTCTTTTGTTCGTCTTTTCGTAAATCCAGTCTGTGGATAAGACAATAGCACTGCTCAGGTATTTTATGTTGATTCTAAAACCTTCCCAAAACATAAGGGAAGTAAATTATAAATAGCGGTCGTAAAGCATTTCGATGTGGAAGTTTTTGGGTTCGAGTTACTGCCGATTCCCAAAGTCAGATGATGTATTCGAAAACGCTATTAAAGGGTGATTTGAATTTTTCGACGGTGACTCAGAGGCATTCACCCAAGGGGAGATCGTCAACACTGTCATTGACGAGGTTCAACAGGGAACTGTCATCACCTATTGTCAATCTTTACAAAGAGTTGCGTTGACTACACGATAAAGCAACAAAAAGAAACAGCTTTAAAAGGAATATTTGTGTACAAAAAGAAAGAAACTCTCGCACCGAAAGTAACGAATGACGGACAGAGTTAAGGAAACTGTAAGTTCAGTAGGATTGAGGTTTGCCTGCTACAAGTTTGTTTTATAGAAATATTGGACAGGAGACCACAGTTTCTGTTTAAAGATTGTACAATGTTAATTATTTAAGTTTTAAAAATAAATCAGGCTGATGTATACCTTCATCGTTACTTTTCAGAATTCCTTTTTTTAGTTCGTCTATAAAAGCTTAAGGAAGGTCTTTCTAGGAAGTTTTGAGGAAAGGTCCGGTTTGAATGACATCATCCAGATTTCTCGTGCCGTAAAACACAGCTAAAGTAAATACATTAGGTTCATAGTTTCTTCTTAGTCACTGATTCCTCAGTCTACTACCATACTTCAGCAGAAAAATTCAATATCACTTCATCTTCCCATTCAACGTTAACAATTTTTTTTTTTTTTTTCATTTTTTTTTGTTTACCTTCATCACTTATATATCACTTTTTATAAGCATTATTAACCAAGCATTTATAAAGTAATGCTTAATCATTTCTATCTCAAATCGTTCTCTGTCTAATCTTGTCGTTTTTTAATGTCATTTTCTGCAAGTTTTCGAAATATTATTCAGCATCCGCCAAGCTTATTACGTATTATGCGTTCATAAATAATTTCGGATGTGAATCGAAGTAACAATTTTTCTACAAATAAAGATTAAAACATATTGTACACTTCGCGTTCAACATTCGAAAAATTCGCTAATTACGTCGTTATTTTGCAAACGTATCAGTACAATTAAAATTACAGAATGATATATGAAATCCGAGAAAAACCTCCGTTAAAAATCCTTAAATTCAATCAAAACGAATTCCCTTGTGATTTCGCAATGGAACCCCGCCGTCTGCTAAATCCTCTCCTGGAGGTTACGGACCTCGGTACAAAGTTCGTGACGATTGGTTGCCAAATGTGAAAGTTAGAATGAAATAGATGCACATCCGAAGAATGAATGAAAAATTCTATTTTTAAGTTAGCCGTAAAGAAAAAAAAATCTCGCAGCAAACCAGACATCTTGAACTGAAACAATGTCACTTAAAGGCGTACTGTTCCGTCACACCCTCCGAATGACCTTCATCTCCAATACAGCAAGTTCTTTCCCACTGAAATAAAAAAAAAAATGCCTTGGCTTTGAAACTGCACAGTAGTTGTTAAACATGAATACGGTCTTTGTCTTCCCTTTGATTCGGTTGTTGTTGATATTATTATTTTTCTTAGTTTTTTTTTTTTTTTCCTTTGGTATTTCTATGTTCGGCAATGAATAGTAAATGAGGAGATATTTAGGCCTAAGGCAAGGCAACCCAGTCGACTGCCTTATTCGGGCAAACACTTGGTTCGTCGTTAAGGATAACCTATTAACCCACCTGGGCTGCTTAATCACTGTGCAGTGGAACAATGACGCCTTTTATCGCTACAAATATAAGCTTAAAGTATTACCGAATTATTAAGGGTAATCGAAGGAGGAGAAATGGAAAAATAACTATTATTAGCAAATTTTATTGAAAAACCATCCCATACTTCGCCGTTCAAGGATAACTTTTAAAATATAAAGTAAATAGATAAGCTTCAAACATTCTTACATCTTACAATGTACAGTGCTTCAAAAATCTAATCAATAGATATGAAGTACAAATCAACTTTCTCGTCTGCTCTTAAGTCTACAGTCCTTTCAAATTTCTAAAGATCTACTGTCAGGTGGCTAACAGTGCAATTAATATATGGTTTGCCTTTTTTCCTAATTCAACGTAAGAATTAATAGTGATGTATTACATTCATTTATTAACAACAAAACAGAAATAAGCATCATACATCATTGCTATTTAATTCGTTGTAGTGATCTGCGAACCTTTATACAAACTAAATGTTTTGATTCATTAATTTATGCTTTTGAAATCGAAGTCGTTCTTCTTTCGTCACGTGATCTACTAAACCATTAAGGCCCCTATTACACTAGGCCGCCAGGCGGCGCAGCCAGCCGCGACACCGGTGACTCAGTCGGCGACACGTGCAGGAGCAACCGGTGGCGCAGCCAATCACTCATTGTTCGGTCCTAAGGTAGTTCTCGCCTGCCGACCTGTGTTTTCTGTGTTCCTCGCATTCTTTTCTGCGCACTGTTTTACTTCAGTATGTCTAGTGAACTGCAGATTGTCACTGTGGAAAGAAGTGGAAGTGAAACTGTAGACAAGACAAAACGCAAGAAGTAGGAAGAAGCCCTGAAAGAGTGCCAGAAATTATTGGACAGAAAAGTGAATACCGAAGATTTCATTTGTGCAGTTGAACAACAACCCGCAATTTGGGACTCCAGTTCTGAAGCTTACAGTAACAAGCAAGTGAAACTGAATGCTTGGAATGAAATTATTTGTTCATTCCTAACCGATTTCGAGCGCCGCCTGGCAGCCTAGTGTAATAGGCTCGGTATGTTATAATGCCCCGCCACGACTCTCCGCCACCCGTGGCTGCCAACGTGGTCGCGGGGAACGGCAGCCAGTCAGCAGCCAGTTTGTGGCGACGCCACCGGCTGCCCTAATCTAATAGGCTCCATAAGAATCAATGCCCAATGACGAGCAGCGTCACCAGTGTCGCGGCTGGCTGCGCCGCCTGGCGGCCTAGTGTAATAGAGGCCTAATACTCACAGCAATGGTTCCTCACGCATATTAAGTGAACAACATAATCCATAACAAATATTTCACTTCAACTGATCTTAAACTGATTTTAGGCTTTCTCGAGGTTCAAATGTATTAAGCATAATATTAAACAAAAAACAAAGAAATATTAAAATAAAAAGTCTTTCGAATTTCCTAAGCGAATAAAATAACAACTTAAAACTTCAATTTATTAATTCATCAAATACTCTTTCGTGTCATTTTCTAGCATTTACCTTTTTTTCTTTCTTTTAATTGTATAGTGAACTTTAACTCCATGTGGTGTCTCAATTCTAAAGCGCCTCTTGAAAGCTTTAATAGAGGCTTCTTTTATTCTACTTTGCTCCACTTTCATTTATCACCTGATCTTTGTAACCCAGATGCAAAATATTAATATTCTATGGCCTGCTTCCACAGCCAGGTTCATTCTGGAAGATCAGTCGTAAAACTTCCCCAGAAACACTGACATTTTTCGAGAATTCCTTTCAGTTGTTTCCGTCGTCAAGAGTGGCATTTTTTTTTACTCTTGACCTTTTCCGAGTTTTGAACCGAGTCCGAAGCGACAGGCTTTCATTAACAACGTAAATTGATACGTAACGAAACTAACATGCCAAAGAATCAAAAACAATGTTATTAGCATTTAATGGTTGGGTTGATTCAGAAAGTGCAGGAAAACCAAAGGAAAGTTGGGAAAAAAAGAAACGTTTACCTGAAATAAAAATAGTGAAAAATTTTATCTGTGGGTACCTGTAAATCGAGAATTTGGATACAAAACTTTGTTAAGACTTAGGCCTATACTCGGATTTAGTAAAGTTTAATTGTGAAAGACGAAAGATCTAAGTTTAAAGTTATCTTTTAAGAAAAGATATTGGCCTTAAAGTTTTAATACAATTGTATAGATAAATACAGAATATTACTATTCAGGAAGAGGGAAGCGGTAACTAAAAATAAATAGCCTGCACTCTCTTTTCATAAAAGAAAAACAGAAAAATTAGTGAAAGACTGATTGACCAGCTTTTTATATCGCTTCTCGAAGCCGAATTGGTTTTATGTTGGTGTTGGATTGGATCGCCGGATAAGACTTGGCTGCTTGTATCTTATTTTATATATACTTGAATTCCAATTCTATACAAGGCGTTTTGGTTTTTCTTGAATTCTACAAATCCTTTTCCATCTATTTATAGTCCTGTGAAAGACAACGGGAGACCATCACAGCAGGAGTCCACTAAAAGCCAGGTTAAGTGAATATTAGGGGGAGTAGAGAACATTAATCAATCAATCAATCAAATTAGCACGTTGTAAGAAATTTTTGTAAATAAGATGACGACTGCTCTTATCCAAAAGTTTTAGTCGTTTTAGTGCCGAGTTTTCTCCAAGAGAATGAAGTCTCGGCTTGAAGGTCCTTTTTCTGTGTTGGTAAATTATTAGTGACAGGTTTTGTTGTTGGGTGCTCCGCCCCCGACTGAACGAAACAACAGGAATTCCTCTCCTCAATCGAGCATTCACATCGGGAGTCCAACAAAACAACAGGCGTTCAGGTGACCACCGACCAGTTTCTTTAATACAAAAGGAAATAAAACAAATGATAGTGCCATTACTTGACAAGAAATGCCTGGGTTCTCTTTGTTAAAGGAGATTATTTTGAGATCCAAGAGACCGAGTTTAGCTTCATTTTTTCTTTTTGTTCAGAAATACAGATGATGTCGTACATTTGAATGTCGTCTTCGAATGATAAAAAATTATGAGATTGATTAGTGTAAATTATTGAGGAATTTAGAAACAATTCCATAAAATTCTGTAGAATAAAAATATTAGCTGAAAACGTTAACCCTATTTATTAATCTTTTTTTTAAAAAACTTAGTAAAAACGATTGAGGTTTTTCGTGTAAGATAATGCCATCTTAGCCAAAGAATATCATTTTATTAACGCCAGCCTGCTTTTTGATTTCTTTTATGGGATAAGTTTGCAAAATTTTATTCATAAATGAGTTTTTCAAAAAAAAAAAAAATATATATCTAAGTGCTTCCATTGCGTTTGAAATCTGAGAATTTACAAAATGCAAAGGAAAAATTGAGCAGAAAAATATCAATGGATTCCACCACTATAGTCTGTTATTCCTTTGTCAAGTAATGTTTTGAAATGAGTGGGACAGTTTTTTTGGTTATACCTTTTAGACATAAATCTAATTTTGAAGGAAAGAAGGGATTCATATTGCCAAATTGATGGGGGAAGACAAGTGATAAGTGATGAAAATGGAATGGAAAAAAAATTAAAAATATATCATTACTTAAATTAATAATCCAAGGATTAAATTACTATATGATAAAGAAATTCAATGAGATTTCTCTTTCACAACAACATACATTGCTTTTTAATCTCACAAGACTCTTTGCTCTGCCACACACCCCTCACCCCATCCACTTTAAAAAAAAAAAAAAATGGCTTCATGTTACTGCTTAAGTTCATTCCGAAGGTATATTTGTTTTGAATCTCATTTAATTAATATTCTTCCATCGCCTGACCTAAGATTTGCATTTTTAATGATCTTTTTTTAAAAAAAAAAATATGGCGATCAGATCTTTATTAAATAAAACTCGATGTAATTGGAAAATCTACTGATCTTCACATGAATCTGTTTTTGATATTATATGTTAAACGTCTTAATAATAAATTGTTATCAGTCAAAAATCTTAACTCCATAATAATCTTAGTTGGTCAGAGGTTCTCAATAAGCCTTCCGCTCTGTGAAACGATATTTCATCATTTCAGAACAAAGCTCTTAAGCAACAGTTAATCGATTACTTAATCATGAAATTGATTATAGGAAACGTTGAAAATAGGGTACAATTACAGTGGGGGCATTTTTTCTCAGTGCATTTATATCAAAGGTGGGTAGCCTGTGTGGCGTGAAATTACACGTCCCATTACCGCTGCAAAGAGAAAGAGAATATAACACCCTGTGAAAGCAAAGAGGCTTTTGATGAACAAACATGGAATGGACGCCGTGACCGACACTTGGGCTTCTGACAGCCTTGTGTCTTAAGGCGAAGCATGTCAATGATTCATGATGGAGAGATCTTCCTCTGCTGTAGCATTCAGGCGTAAGCAATCAATTCGGCGTCCTTCCTCTCTTCCGTAATACGTGGAACACTGTCCGAGACAGGACACCTCGGGGACAACAAAGCAGTCCTTGTACGATGTACAAAGGCC
This sequence comes from Thereuonema tuberculata, assembly GCA_023159025.1. Taxonomy (NCBI): domain Eukaryota; kingdom Metazoa; phylum Arthropoda; class Chilopoda; order Scutigeromorpha; family Scutigeridae; genus Thereuonema; species Thereuonema tuberculata. Next base: position 14,334 of record JAFIDM010049200.1, read on the forward strand.
GGCTTCACTCTTACCACCCTCATTCACTCACAGGCGAATTACGCTTTCTTAATTAGAAACAATAATACTAAAATAAATAAATAATAATAATAATCAGTAATGCAAGAAAATGTATTCCGTTGGTAGGTCCACGACTTATATCAAAGGATGAAAACAAAAAAAAAAAATCGTTAAAACCAATAAACAAACAAACAAATAAATAAAATTACCTATTTATTTTGTAAAAGCTTAGTATTTCATTCGTTAAAATATTAAATTTCAAAACTAAGTGTTTTTGTTAGTTTATTATTTGCAATGAAAATGTATTTTTAATTATTATTTACAGAGTGTAAGAATTATAATGGAAATTCGAGGCAAAATGACAAGGATTTAGAAAAAGCAATGAAAGAGTTAAATAAGTTTAAAATAAGTTTTATTTCTCTATTGTAATCCTTGCGTAAAGGGACCTAAGCAAATAATAAATAAATGTAAGCAGAAGCAGTGCACACCTGTTCATTGACTCACAATTCAAGGCTCATTAAATACATTTATTTACATTTATTTAGCGACCGCAGATAACATAATGTGTAGTCAATTTGACTTATCAAATTCGTTGTATGCATTTTTATCTAAAAATAGCATAACTTCCTTGGTTCATCCGTCAGATTAGCTCCTCTTTTATGAGCCCTAGGTTTTGTATTCCTATTTACCGTAGGGGGTTTAACAGGAGTGGTGTTAGCTAATTCATCAATTGATATTATAATACATGATACCTACTATGTTGTAGCTCACTTCCATTATGTTCTTTCTACAGGAGCAGTGTTTGCAATTTTAGGAGGAACTACTCACTGATTCCCTTTATTTCTAGGAATTTCTATAAATCCAACTATGTTAAAAATCCAATTCTTTATAATATTCTTAGGAGTTAACTTAACTTTCTTCCCTCAACACTTTTTAGGACTTAGAACTTGAACCTTCGTGAAAGCGAACTGAAACCAAGACCTTGTTGAATCACGATGATTAGTAATCTAATAATTAAGGTAAGATTTTGAATGAACAGCTAGGAAGAGAAAATAGTTATACAAATTATTGTTTTCCATGCAGTTTGCATTAATTAAATTTCTGTTATAGAAAAACTGATTGATTATTGCAGTAGAGCTCTTGTCTGCAAAATTTGGTGACGTCGATGTCGATATAAAATCCCCACACTATAATGTCGTCTTTTATGATCGATAATAATGTTATCAATATATCTGTAGACGATTGTGAGGTGGCTAGCATTGAAATGATGGATGCTTTCTATCTGTTAGATAACGTACAAGGAATTCAACAATTGAAGGAGGAGGATAATGTACAAATCATGTAACTTTTGACGAAGATTTTTCCCATTTCGGGTGAAACTGCTTCAGTATTTCGGCTCGGTTGTTTGAGCCTTTGTCAGGAGATGTTTAAAAATTACACGAACATCTGCTCTGTTTGTTTTATCAATGTTTTGGAGCAGACGACTGCGTGATCTTCATTCGTGTTTACAGTGGTTCACAAGAAGGCCATGAAATTGTCTGCCTCAAAACATTGACTTTGATAAAACAACAGTGCAGAAATTCACGTAATTCTCAAAACCTCCTGACGAAGACTCTAGGAACCGAACCGAAATACTGAAGCAGTTTCACCCGAAATGGGAAAAATCCCTCATCAAAGGATAGGTAATTTGTATATTCAATTACAATTGCTCATTATTGAGTTAATAGATGTCAATGACATTGTAAGCCATATAACAATGATCCCCAGAAATTTGAGTACACTTATAGTTAATATTATTCCACTGCCATTTTTTTTAAATTCGATTTGTGGCAACAGAAGTAAATATCAATTAATGAAAAGTGTTTCTATTAATTAGAACCTGATTTTTAAATGAAGTAATCAATGCAAAAAGAGATAAAAAAACGGAGTAACTTATTTCAATAACCAAACGCTGCAAATAATTACCAGAAATATCTTTAAAGATTTTTTTTTTTTGGTTGTAAATAATTTTTGGCAGCAACCAAACCAATCCGTTAAAGGAAAAAAATCAACAAAGAAAAACCACCTAAAAATTCCAGTATCTTGTAAATAATACGTTAAATAAAACCTTAGGAAAAATCGTGAATTTTTTTTCTTGTAATACAAAGTAACGCATCATCCTGTAATACTGTTTATAAAATATAAAATACGAAATTTCGAATTCTGCATTTTATTATTAGAACTAAAAATAATAAAAGCTCTTCGTTTGTTAATGAAAATTTTAAATTATTTCGGATTTTAAAATTTCGAAAAAATTTTTTAACCTGGCAATTTTGTTCCGCCAGAAGGGGAGCCGTTGCGTAGGAGTATGGCAGCACAAAATGATAAATGGAGAAAGGGGTCGAAGCTGACCTAAAAACAACTCAAGAGGAAAACGAAATTTTACTTTTATCAGGGCAGTTCAAACACTCGACTGGGGATAATTTTCTGGAAGCAAATTAAAAACTACGAAGCAATTTCCCTGTCTTTAGTTAAGGGCTTAAAGCTGAATACCTTTTCTTGTTTGTTTGGTTGTTATTTCATCTAAAAATCTGAAACAGAAACTACGGGAGAAAAGGCAGCAATCGTTTAATTCTTATCGCAAATGTTGACTTACATATTTATGGCTTCAAAATGTTGAACAGCTAATGGCCATAAAACAGAATTTGATTTACATGAATTAATTAGCATCTGGAATTTGAAGGCCTTCCATCTGTTCACAGAAAAATCCTAATTGTTGGAATAGTTGAGTGTTGTAGGCGTTCGGAGTTTAAGTAATAACATTCAAGAAAAGAAATTATGACAAACATTGAACTGAAATTTATAATGATGAAAAGAATTTTAAAAAGATTGTAAATGACCTAGGCACTTATTAAATATTTAAATAATAATTCCAAATGTCTGTGTTTGGGGTTGTATTCTCGGCTGATTTATTTTTTAAAAACTGAGAAAAAAAAATTCAGATTAATTACATCAGATAAATATATCTATATTTCAGATTTTCAACAACAACAATAATAATACAAGCAAGGCAGAATTCTTGTTGTTTAGTTCATTCTTAACAGAATTTAACGATCAAACGATGATAATAATCAACAGATCCAGATTTTGTAATCACTTCAGCGTCACTTCTTCCGTCAATGTTAGACAAACTCTTCTCAAGCTACAGAAGTAGAAGTTTCCATCTCAACTTGAAATAAATGGTATTCTTTTTAATAAATGTCCTGTATAAAAAAAATTAAATTAAATTTCCTACATAGCTTAATTCAGCCTAATTAATCTTGGATGGTTTGAAATTTCAATAGTCATCAGGAATTATTAGTTAGTAGTAAATGTCATTCGATGCTTTCGAAGGTAGTTGCAGTTTTTTTGCTTTCATACAAAATAACTCTGTGGCTAATGATTTAGTATTTTATCTTCATATTCAGTCTAAATATGGAATTACATTAGAATATCAACAGGAACTTTTGCTCTCTATATCACACACACACACTTATATTTATATGTATGTATGTGTGTCTGGGTATGTTTATTAATTTTTTAATAACGATGACGAATTATAACGAGAGAATTGTTAATTTTCCGGCCACTTCCGTAGAGAACCTGAGTCAATTCCAGAAGAATCATTTCTCCCAAACATAGGTCAGCTTCCATTTTTCATTGCAATTGGTCTAATTTTGGAACATTGATAGACGAATCCATCTTCGTTCACTGATTTAAAACATTACAGCCACGGTTAAGATGGCAGATGCTCTTCAAACTCTATTTCAAAGTTCATTGCTTTCGTATAATCATTATTCAAAGTGGGTTTTTTTTTTTTTTAATCAATTCTAATGATGCTGGACTTCCTGGTAGCATCAAACTCCTAATTAATTTATGATGGCTGCCTAGTGTCAATTCCCGGGACAAAATTGCCTAATACACATTAAGGATGAATTACATTTAGAGACAAAATCAATTCAGACCTTGAACCACCACCACAAAGCCTTTTTAACCCCGCGGTAATTAATAACTTTAACTATAATTTATGACCATGTTAAACATGCTTCAGCATCGGGTCTCTCACTTCACTTGCTTTACATTATTTCATACTCAGTTTTTTTTTTTTTTTTTTTTTTTTTTTTTTACGTAATAAGATTCATTTTTTTTTAATTATCCAAAAATTATCAGCTATTATTTAGCAAACAATCGAAACATATTTTTGTAATTTCAATATTGATAAAATATTGAATATCAGTAATATTTTATTAAATATTTTATCAATAGATCTATAATCTAAAATATTTCAGTATTGATAAAAATATTCATAGATAAATACAAAAATTTTGATTCAATGAGTTTATATTTTGCCATAAGAAATGAAGAATGAAAATTACTTCTGAAAGTTATAAAATGACAGGAAGCTGATTGCGTTAAATTCCAATAATTTATAGGAACTGACGACATTTGCTCTTACATTTAATTCAAAGCTTTTTTTTCCCCTAAAAGATATTAACTGAATAAAAAATAAAAAAAAGAAAAAGTATACTTTCAGTCAGATATTCCATTAATAATCTAATATTTAGTTAAGAGCAATATATTTTTAGTCAATAACAAATTCACAGTGTTTATTATTGATATAAGTTTTGGCTCAATATCAGCAACAATCTTATTAGAATTATGTTACTGACATTTAGTTAGAATTGATATAACTGTCGCCATCATGTGTTAACAATCACTATCATTTCATTGTTCAATATACAATATATAATGTAAATATATGTAGTATTCTAAATACTTTGAATATTAGGGTATGTGAGAGAGAGAGATAAGAACTATTTTAATTTATAATATCACTTTAACAATGAATTTTACACCATATCGAACAGATTTTATTTGTGTCGTAATATATTTTCTTCTTTAAACTTTCTACTGAAATAACATTTGTCTACTGCATTATTAAAATAGATAAACTCATAAATTAAGTTTAAATTTTAAACTCGATTATATCAGACATTTAAATTCTGTCATAATGAAGAAAAGGCAATTTTATAAAGATCAAAATGAATGTTAAATGTAAGTAAACTTTTATTATTGGTTCAGAATATTAAAAAAAATGAAATAATACATGCTAAAGAAACAAGATAAATAACAAGGTAGTGGACCATTACCACACTAAGCATTAATAATAAAAACATAAAAATGACATGTTTCGATGAGCCTCAAAAAAATGACTACCGTCATAAGAAATAATATCGAAACATGTCATTTTTATATGTTTTGATTATTAATGTTAAGTGTGGTAATGGTCCACTACCTTATTATTATTATTACAACCGCACGTTAAATATGTTTATTCCAAATAAGATGTATTTTGTAAATATTTTTTTTAATAAATGTTATTAATATAAAATAAAACATTTCTTAAATACAAATAATAGTAAGTATTTTGTAAATGTCAAAAGATTTACAATAACGAAGCTCTATGACATTTCATTCAGTTTTTTTCGCTTACAGTAAATAAATGATCAGCAACTAGGACAATACTGTATTTGGTAATTACCAATCCCCTTTAAACCTGAATCGTGATTTTTAAATTTACTGTTTAATTTTATCTGTCAATATCAGTTTAGGGACCGACTGCCAAATGAAAGAGGAAGCTGATAACACGCCACGCGGAGAGGAAGGCAGCCATATGGCTAATGTTTACATTATTCTCGTAAGTACAGAATCTTTTTTTGTGGAGCCACGACAGACAAAATCCTTCTCCACAAACACGAGTCTGAATTCCAATGAGATATTCATTTCACGTTTAAACTTGACGTGCGTTTTCCTTAGTTCTTTCGTTTTTCTATAATATTTATTATTAACATTTTTTTTTAACTTGTGACGAAAATTTCTACGTGGAGCTAATCGACAGAAACTCTCTGTTTGAGTAAGTATTGAATTATATAATTGGTATAAACTTCTCTATGCCTTTACTTTAATGCTTCTACGTCCGGATTATCATTTGTTTACAATAAAGTGACGTATAAGATATCGCGCGAATTTTTAAACTGTTGATACGCATTCTGCTAAAAGTGGGAAAAAAATTGAAAATTCCTGTATTTTAAATCTTAAGATTTCAGCTTTTCAATAACAATGTCAATCATATTCATCAAAACATATAAAGGGATTAGGATGGGAATGGAATCAAACAGGAGTAAACGTTTAAAAATAAATAAGAGTATTAAAAACGAGAAACAAAAAGTTTGACTCACCTAAATCTTCTACAAGTTTCAACATAACTCCTCCGATATGAAGATCGCCTTTCACTCGAAGGTTCCGCTCTAAATTTAAGTCGGTAACGAAGATTCTGAGTTCCCAAGACCCATCTCCGACAAGATAGCCGTCGAACATCATTTTGACAGGCCCGAATGGAAACTGATACGAAAAAGAATAATGGGATGAAAACAAACGATTTAAAGAGAACAAGGGGCTATCGGTCGAACGAAGGCATCCAAGTTAACGGTGAAAATTCCGAACAGTCCGTTCCCGAGTAAAAATACTATCTCCGGCCAAGGATACGAAGAACAGACGGCATGGCTTAGCTTTCGCTGCGATCTCAAAGTTTTTAAATCCACGAAGTGCGGCGGAGTTTTTGTTGGAACTTTGGCAACGTCACTCAATCGGAGCCAAGAACAGAGTCGTTTCGACTAGATTTCAACGTATCGGCAAAAAGAGTCGATCATGTCCTACACAGAAACAAACTTTGCTTGACCATACACACAGTAGAGAAGACGCAGACTTGCCCTGCCGTGCTTCACGCGGTTGAATCGGATAATCAATATGTCCCCTATATGGTCCGCTTTCAGAGCTGAGGATCGTCGTGCACCTTCGTAAAGTAACGCCACGTCTGATTGGTAGAGATGTAAATGGCAAACGTGCACCAATCTCTTTTCGCGTCCTGTTTCCTTTAACTGAAAGTTACTGTGCCGGTACTCATTCAGATCGTCGCTGCTCTTTAGTAACCTCCGCTTTTCTCTGCTCCGAAAGCTCCGATTTCCTTACAAACTTGTGTTCCGATGCTGAGCCTAACAAATCAGCCAATCAGAGGCTTCGTTTCAAACGCCAATCGGAAGAGTTTTTGTTGACGTCATGTTTCCCGCCCAAATTCAGAAGAAATTTGCAAGCCATATGGATTCAATTACTTCACGTATGACGGAAAATTTATGAGGGAAAAAAATTCCAGTTAAAAATTTACACTGAACAACATTTGAAATAATAAATAGTTTGATTTTAAATGGAAAACTATAAATTATTTTACATTAAATTTTATAAAACAGATTTTCTAGTTTATTTGTAGCACCGATCAAATTAATTGTTTATTAATATTATTTTTTTAAGAATTAAAAAATATTATTTATTTAATATAAAATTATATGTTATTAATATAAAATTAATTTTAAAAATTAAAAGGGTGAAGTTTATCTTACTTGCAATAGAACAAGGTAAAGAATTTTGTAAGATTCAATGAACACAAGTTAAATTTTATTTATTTATTTATTTATTTATTTATTTATTTATTTATTTACTTACTTACTTACTTACTTACTTACTTACTTACTTACTTACTTACTTACTTATTTATTTATTTAGTCATCTTACTTGGACTGTTCTTTTGTAAAAATACAAATCATCAAATCCAGAAGTCGGCAATCCTGGGCTCTTTAAAGGATGATTTGCATTTCACTTAATCCCGACGGTGATAATGCCTTATTTTTTTATTTTTTTTAAGATTGGCTGATGTGAGCCGATTATTATTTTTTTTTTTTTTTTTTTTTTTTTTAGATGATATGGATGCTCTTATAACTAAGGATTTTTGCAAAAAAAAAAAGAAAAGAAAAAAGAAGAAGACTTATCACAGCAAAATAGTTTTTAGCCTCTGACTAAATTAAAAGAAAAAAGGAGTAAAAGTTTAAGCCTTAACTTAACGTTACAATAAGGTAAAAATTAAATATTAGAATCGAAAATATTTTTCATTTTAATATTTATTCCCTTATTTTTCAGATTCCATTTTTATTTATTTATTTATTTATTTATTTATTTATTTATTTATTTATTTAT
>JAFIDM010049201.1:0-22435 GCA_023159025.1 Thereuonema tuberculata
ATATATATATATATATATATATATATATATATATATATATATATATACATATATATAGCCGGACAGTAATCTGAAATTTGAAAAATGCCAATGCAACTTTCAAATTGCTGTTTTGTTTCTATGGAGACACAAACCAATCATGTCTTCACGTCATCAGCGGCACCAGTGTTAAAAATCGTAATTAAAATTTAGAAAATTTAGAAAAACATAAACGCAATATTCAAAGATTTTTTTTTCTTTTTTATCGTACATATTCTTTTTTTATTTCTTTTGTTTTTTTATATCTTTTTTATATTTTATTATTTATATCCTTTTTTTATTTTCTTTTTTTGTATTTATTTCTAGTTTCTTAAATTAAGAGTTTAAATAAAAAAAGAGCAAAATCCTTAACATTGAGTTAAAGTATATAATAAGTAAATAAATAAATTAGATAAATACCTTATTAAGAAGTAATAATATATAAACTTCAAAATTAGGCAGAATATCGAAAACGCCAAACTCAAAGCAGCCTCTTCGAGTTTCGCAATGCAAAGATTTCAATCAATCATTTGCAATTTAGGAATTTAAAACGTATAGAATATAAGAATAAAATTAACTTATCAGTAAAGAAAAATTTAACGTGCTGTGATATTTGTTTAAAGAATATAAGAAAAGAAAAGGAGAAACAGCACCTGAACAAAGAGGAAATTGCCTTTCTGATTTTAGATTTCGGGAAGGAGTTGGGGACGGCCGTTTCGTCCTTCTTCGGACTCATCAGCCCAACCCTCGCCTTCCCTAAACCAAATCAGGTTCCCGAAACGGCCGTCCCCAACTCCTTCCCGCAATCTAAAATCAGAAAGGCAATTTCCTCTTTGTTCAGGTGCTGTTTCTCCTTTTCTTTTCTTATATTCTTTTAACAAATATCACAGCACGTTAAATTTTTCTTTACTGTTATGTATCTTTTTTGAATCGTATGTTCTAATTTAATTCCTTTCTGCCTACTGGTTCGTAGGAGAAGGATTTGGCTGGCGTCGAGAGACGCAGCTATTTATTTTCTTGTCTTTTGTTGTTACTGGGGTCACTTCCGAGTTGGGAGTGGCTTCCACTAACTAGGGCTTGCCTTTCTGATTTGGTTTTTGGAAGGCGAGGGTTGGGCTGATGAGTCCGAAGAAGGACGAAACGGCCGTCCCCAACTCCTTCCCGAAATCTAAAATCAGAAAGGCAATTTCTTCTTTGTTCAGGTGCTGTTTCTCCTTTTCTTTTCTTATATTCTTTAAAATTAACTTATATTCTATACTTTTTAAATTTCGAAATTGCAAATGATTGATTGAAATCTTTGCATTGCGAAACTCGGAGAGGCTGTTTGGAGTTTGGCGTTTTCGATATATATATCGATCTGTCTTTTAAGATTATAGCTCTTTTTAGCTATTGGGTTACCTGAAGCAAACGTTTTCCACTTTAAAATTGCATAAAACCGTTTTTGTCTAATCCTTTTTCTTTCCTATGCAAATCTATATGGTAAAAGTTATATGGGATGGACATGGGATAACCAATGCTTTTATACAATTGCTTATTTATTTCATTCATTTATTGTCATTACCAACCTCTTGCTTAATGATGTTTTGGGCTTTTTAAGATCCTGATCTGTAAATCTATTTAGTATGAAAAAAAAAACCAAGAAAAATCACATTAAAAGAATTGCATATCATTAAAACTTCAGGCTTCTAAAATAAATAACTTTCATTTATCATTATTATTAAGTTTGCCAGAAACATATGTTGGTAGATTCATAGCCCTTTCTCCTTTTAACAATAGGGCAAAAACTTACATTGTTTTCATTTTAGTAACAGAATCTAAGACTGAAATTTCAGCTTTCTAGGACAAAAAAAAGTTTATCTGAAAAGGTCCTTTGATTTAAATTTGATTTCTAAAGCTTTTTTTTTAAATCATAAATTTCTTTTGATGCACATTTAGGGATATTGCAAACAATATATAATGTTTAGAAATTAACTTTTTGAATCGCGTTTGTTAAATCAAAATTAGTCAATTTGATATCAATGTTTTATTAATAAATAGAAAGTAAAACTTTAAAACTTTAAAAGAAAGTAAAAAATACTTTCTTTTAAAGTAAAACCTTAAAATAAATAAAAGAAAAAAAATATTTAAATACTTAAAAGTTACAGATGAATTATTCATATTATTCATACAGAAAGTCTGGACGATTTTAATTTTAGATTAACTAATTTTCATGTGTCGAATTAGTTCCAGTTTTTCAGCTCGAGAACAAGAAATCAGCGTGTGTTCAGTTCAACTTCATTCCTCAACAGCAGGTCCATTGCAGCTGCGAATTTGTGATTCAATCGACTACAGCGCCGCAGGTTGTCCATTGCAGCAACAACAATCTAAAGAACCTTTTTGTTTACTTTCATTCTTGTGGCCTTAATGCTTCCTTTGATCACGAAAGACAGTCTCATTCTCTTCATTTGTTTCTCATCCCAATGCTGATTCAGCAATTGTTAAATGTTTCTTCAAAAAATGTTATTTTAGAAGAGGATTGAGCCCATCTTACGATATCTGAGTTTTCAAATTTCCAGACTTACCAGATATTATTTTAAGTTTTAAACCAAAATATTAGTTAAGCATATATTAAAACTATCTATGTATGGTGTCTTGTTAATGTTATTGTTTTTCATTATCATTAGAACTTAAAGCCTACTTTCCTATAAGATCAGGCTTTTTTTTTAAAGCCTTGAAAAGACTATAAAGAAAAAAAATCTGGATTTTTTTTTTTCATTTTCATTAAGTCCGCAAATTATCTGAATCCAAACCCTTTGTTTAAGACATCGATAAAAATTCATTGATTCGATTTCAATGCATTTCTATTGGAATTTTTCTGGGTGTTCTCCCGCTAATTTCTCGAAATGTACCCAAACGAAAATAATTACAATAGAAAAACTTATTTGTTTTTTTGTCCTTAATATTGCATGCAAAGATGAAGACGATTCACCCAGAGGACCCAACCATACAGACACACACACACAGACTGACTGATTGCATTAGCCTCATTTTCCTAGAAAAGTAGGATAAAAATTAGTTTTTAATTGATAGAAAACAAACAAAATAACTCAAAAAGTTATTATATTTTGGTTAAAATTTGAAACAGTTTCAAAACGATCATTTATTTCATTATGTTTATAAGGGGTTGGAACTAGACTACTTTCTCCATACGATAATCATGGGAACATATAGAAATCACGCAAGCGACATCGAAATATAAATAAATTTTACTAAATACTACTAAACATTTTAACATTCTAAAGCTTATATAATATATAAAAAGGACATTGATTGCATCATGTCCCAATTTTAACGGAAATTTACATGTTTACTAACTAGAACAAATTTAGACTCTGTTTTTAGATTGGTGTCTGTGTTCGTAAGCGATCTATACAATAAACTTCATACAGTAAATTCCCGATTATCCGCGGAATTGGGTAGCGGGGCAACCGCGAATAAGCGAATTACGCGGATAATCCGAAATAGGACGAAAATCAACATAAAAATGCTTTAACGTGTTTTATTTAAATTAAAATGGCAATATACACAGTTACAGTACATACATTATAAGTAATTATTTTATTTTAAATTATTTATTTATTTTTATTATTATGGGAAGGCTCTCCTGTAATTTAGTCTAACCTGCCGGCCTAAGCTCCGCCCACAAGGTCGTTCTTTAAATTGTTTGTCTATAATTGTCTTCACTTACTTTGTTAGCCTCTTTTATTATTTATCTTATTCTAGATCTTTGCTTTTTATTGTACAGTAAAAAAAAAATGGAAACAGGAGAGGTCCGCGAATAATTGGGAGTTTACAGTATTTATGTTTTCCATTTTAACGATTCATATTTATGAGTTTAGTCCTATTATCTAGATCCGATTTTGGAATATGTAGGCCAATTCTAAAGATCACTTCACTTATGAGCCAAAAACACTGAAACTCTATTCAAGAAATAATCAACCGATCAACATTTTTAAAATTTTAGTGCTAGTTTGTAGATCTGATTAGATTTTGAAATATAATGTCTATAGGCCCATTCTAAGAATCTAATTTACATAAAGGTTCAAACACAAACATTAAAATCAAAGTTTGATGTTGATCAATGCCTTTTCTTTAAGGCACTGATCAACATCAAACTTTGATTTTGAGAGTTATATGTCAGACTTACTTTCCAGCCTTGATTATATTTTGGTGTTTATAGTCACCTCTCAATAAGGGCCAAATAGTATGTCCTTAAGTAACTCAAAGAATAATACACTAGATTACATGAAATTTCTTATATAACAATTTCTTAACTATTTCCTTCCTGGACATCTGTTGAATTCAATGTTTATAGACACCCATTTTATGGCTCATCTTGAAACAAGGAACAAATTACGACGGCCTTACGCAATGCAAACAAGGCAAAAAAGTAGTTTCATAGTGTAACCCTGGAACTCATAGCGACCCTGATTCAGGATCACGGGCGGATCCAGGAGTTTTCAAAGAGGAAAAATTTTCTGAAGGGCTGACTACGCCTGTGAGTCTGAAGCGCATGACTATACCTGAAGCTAGTCGCAAGCTTTTCATTAGCAATTGAAATCGTCATCATGGCAAAATTAATGTCTATCAGGCAGCAGCCTTTGGATACCCCATTTTATCCAATCTATATTCACAGCTAAAGGGAGGGGGTGTAGGCCCCACTATCCCCTCCCCTCCTGGATCCGCCTATGACCCTGAACATGTTTCATTTACGGCCACTTCCTCTGAGACCGCAGACCGGAACTCGTATTTTTTCCCCACATCTAAAGTCGTAAGGGTTCCAATCGGTTTGACTCAAGTCTGTCTGAATCGTTGTTTGGGTTAAATAGCTGGTGATAACGGATGTACGGACGCAGACCGGAACCGTATTTTTCCCAACTTTTACAATTCATAAGGTATGACTCATGTCTGTCTGACTTTAGTTTGGTCGCGGAAGGTCAGATGGACAGAATGAACATAAGAGTTCCAAAAGGATCCATTTCACTGTCGTGTCCGGGATCGCTACAAATAATGCACTGATTTAAATCAAATTTCACACTTGGTTTATTCTTAATGTTTAATCTCTTAAGAAATTTTGGGGATTTTACACCAACTTCAAGGTACCATAAATATGGCATTTTATAGCTGCGATGCAGATTGATTTTTGATTTTACACCATTTTTACAATAAGTGGATTTATGTTTTTAGTTTAAGCTACTTTTCTGTGAAGAGCTATTTTATTTACAGCAAAAATTCTCGAACTGAATAAAAATTTTACGTTTTGAATTGATTTGTAGTTCCTGAGGATGTAGAAAGTCTTGCAATAATTCTATTTCTGTTAAAAAATATGTTATTTACGAAACACAAAAAAGTAATAAAAAACGTACATTTAAAAATCCTTTCTCAATTTAAAAAAAAAATCGTCAAAAAGATTCATAAAAAAAGCCGAAATTGGGGGAAATTATAATTTCCTTTTTCACTAAAATATTTGTCTTTTTGGGGTCTGTTCTCACATTGTGATCACCTGATTCGATGTTCCTATGTTATTCAAAGGGACAACAAAGGGACTAAGTTTTTCATTTGATTCTTTCAGAGAAAATTCCAAAACAGATTTATCATAAAGCATGATTGATTTTTTTTCCTATCTGTCCGATGTTTAACAATATTAGATTTTTTAACATTTTTTTTTTTAAATAATTTTCTATGTTGGGATTTTCACAGGAATAAATGTTGTTGGGTTAAATTAAATATTTTTTCCATCCACCTCACCTCCACAAGGAATGGTATAGACCATTTTCATAATTTTCAGTTCTCTCCTGTTTTTTGCTTTCTTTAAAATTTAATAATTTGTAATTTTTTGTTTAAGTTTTACAAGTTTTAAAAAATTTTTGATCACATTATTATTACCAAAGTAAATGGAATTATTTAAATATTATTAATATTAATACTTGGACTTATTATATTTAAATACTTCTGCTTTTTACAAAGATCTAAAGACAAATTGGTGATACATCAAGTATTTTTATGGCTCGTTTCAAAAAATTACTTGATATATTTATAAGAAGCATATAAAAAATAATTAATTATTCCATTTGCGAAAAACTGTTGAAAGTAATTCGTTATTTTTTATTTATTTATTTTACAATCTAAATAGGTAGTTTTTTTGTTTTGATTTTCTTTTTTAAGAGCAGAGCTACATTCTTCTATTAATTTATTAATTGCAATTAGTAATAATTATTAAATATAAATCATCCAAAACTTACTATGAAAACTTACTATGTCCTTAACTTTTAGCATTCTCTTCAAGGAAAGTGAATTCATCAAACCAGACATCTGTGTATGTGTGTGGGTGTTGCCCCTAACACCTTTTGAACAGGTAGAAGCGTCTTCTTAAAATTTGTAATGCTTATTTAAGGATTACAGACAATCTAACTTTTACTTTTGAAATCTTTTCAGGTGGTCCATATCGAAAAATTAGAAAATTCTTCTAGAAAGCTTTTGAAACTAAATAATGGATTTCTATTGAAGTTTTAAACGATATATATTAACCATTTTAGCTAATAAAAGAATTAGTGAGTGAGTAGTTATTGGTTAAAATAAATTTCAACAACTGAAAGAATTTTAAATTTAGGAAAAAAAGCAGATCGACTATCATTTTGAAAAGTAGGAAAATATTTAATTCTTGGCTATGATCCAAAACTTATTATTCCAAAACTCATATTATTAAAAGTTCGTTGATTATATAAAACAGTTCAGCATCTAGAACATAAGAAGTTCAGTCTTTATTTAGAGAGTTATCTTTTTCATATTTCTCTAGCACTGAATATAGAGATATCGGATTTACCCATTTTCTTACCGGGAACACAATGATGTCCATATTCGATATCTCCGTTGCACCATCGTAAAATAAATAATACATCTGCTGCATTATATATTATTCTCATTTCGAAGCATTATATGATGAATATAAACAAACCATTGGAAGAGAAAATTATGTATACAAATATGGCATAATTTTGATTCCTTCCATTCGCCATATTGCATTACTTTGAAACACAACAACCGTCCACACTTCTGTGTCTTTCTCTTCTGTATGCAGTCTCTGCACATGCTTTTAACAATTAACACATATGATAATCACACAAAACAATTAATAATTAAAAGTTAGACCCAGTCTTTATAACGTGACATCTCTAAACAGCGGTTGCTCGGTGTATTGCCGATCATCAGTTGAGATTAGTCACTACAAAATTCTTTTCAGTTCATAACTGTTCAATAATAAATATCACATTGCTTATTTGTTAACACATTTTCATCCAAATGTAGTTTTAAATTAAAAATTAATGGACTTTAGACAATTGACTAAATAATTCCGATTTATTTTCTGTATTTTTATTTTATGAAAAAACGAAACTTGAACCGTTTACATTCAGAAGATATTAAAATTATAAAATAAACGTAATAGTTTTTACATTCATTCAGGAACTTCTTGTTTTCAAATACAACCACATCAGTTTTTGTTGATTGAAGCAATATTATAATAAAGTAAAAAAGCCAACACGTCCCGCTTCATAGTTCCAGATTTCGCCGGAAGATGTCCTTCTAGAAAGTCACCTGATAATGCTGCCATTCATTGATATCCAGTGTATAAATTCCATTGTAATCTGTGATTAATTCACTCGTTAATGGGTAGCGCGCTACCCGAAACATGTTGTATTTTTTAAAGTGTTTAAATGTTTTTTTAATCATTATTATGTGTGTTGGCTTTTTTACTTTATTATCAATTCACTCACACACGTTAAAATTGCAATTCAGCAATATTATAAGTAAATGAAAAAAAAAAAAAAGTCAAACGATAAATCAATGGAAATCAACTCAAACAAAAACAAAAAAACCGAGACTTGCAGAAAGACCAGAATAAAAATTTCTCCTTCTTTCTTTTCTGATCCTAAAATTTCATTAGAATTTCATTTTTTATTTGAGTCAGAGAATATTATAAACTTGTCTGCGGTTGTCTCGATGAGGTTTCTTTCGTTTCCAGGCCAGGCAGACAACATATTTAATATATCCAGAGCCAATATCTGTGTTATTAAAATAAAAATGCTTGTGTGCGTGTGCGTGCTTACTTCCATAAGTTGGATAGTTGCATGCGCGTTGCTAGGCAACAGGAGTCATTGTTTCATGATCAACTCATCAGAGTTCTTTTGATAAGGAAAATATTTCAAAATGTAACAGCAAAAATATTGTATATAAAGAAATTATTTAGAATTGTAAATATTGTATTGCATGTATTTTTTTTTAATATAAACTATTTTTTTTTTTCGTTTTAGTTGTAAGTTTTAGTTTGTAGTTTACTTGATTGAATGTGCTTTTTTTAATAAATACAATGTTAGACTTCCGGAATGAAGCGACGGGCAGCCGTCTAGTGTATTATTAACTATGATGGTGTGATTATCTGATAGAACAAAAATCCACCACCAACTAGAAATCAACAGCAATAAGAAATTCTGTTTGTCATTCTGAATATCAAGTGGGAAGCTCAATAAATGCTTTGTTTCAACCAGTAGCAAATATAAGTCTATTATTAAGAATTCAGCTTTTTGAATAATTAGTTCTCACTTCATCATAATAACGGTACTTTAAAGTATAGTTCTATAAGCATATCTTTTTTCTTTTTCGCTCCTAATTGCTGAAGGTCCAATTACGTATACCGTATTTACTCGCATAATTTCCCCCATCGCGTATTTTCCCCACCCCAGTTTTTGTGGATTACAAAATTCCATTTTTATTTTTATCGCATAATTTCCCCACCTCTACTTCAACGCGTTTCCAACATGACCTTGACTGGCGGTCAATTCACGACGACGCGACAATGTACCGTTATTATCGCATTTCTCTATCCCACGCTACTTTAGGGGAAGATTCCACCCCCACCCCGATCAGTACAAGAGCAGACTCCTTCTGAATCAGTAGAACAATTTCGAGTGTTTTGTGAAAACGTGAAGTTCGTGAATAAAGTTAAGTTCTCTATTAGCAGGCAGCTGATGCTGACGTCATGCAGTGAGCAGCTATAAAGATGGTGGGCTGCGCTGCGTGAGTTACGAAATTACTTCACAGTCGCACGCACACTTCCGTGCATGCCTATTGCTTAACTGTACTTTGAAGAAAAAACAAATGTTGAGATGTGATTTTAAATGTTGCGTGTTAATAAAATTGTTGTTAATTACATTTCTTGCTTTAAAAATCAATATTTAACATGGTTTTCCTTACACTTTGACCATATTTTTTTTCCTCAAATTGAAAAACATCGCGTAATTTCCTCACCCCCCTTTTTTTTGTCAAAATATTGATGAAAAAAAAGGGGAAATTATGCGAGTAAATACGGTATATCTAGTTTGTTCAATCAATGTCGAATAAAAGTTGCGGCTAAATAACTCACTACAGACTTCGTGGCTTTTGGGGTCGCGGGATGTAAGGCTCCCGGCGTTTCGTGACCAAGTGGGCTAATTAAGTTAGGATCGGATGGTCAGTAACTCCCATAAATCCCCGCAAAAAAAAAAAAAAAAAAAAAAAAAAAAACATTCCGAGGGATGGCTGAACCTGTATGGGGGAGAAAACAACGTTCAAAAATCCCCGACTTCCGCCGGACATTGAAACCGGCTCCTCCACTTAACCTTTCCGCTTGATTACTGGGCCCATATGAATTAAGCAAATATTATAGTCAAATATTGAGTAATATTCGTTTGTCATTAAATTTCAGCCTTCTGAGATAAGTAGCTGTTGAACCATGATGATATTTTTTTTTGGTTAGTAGCTCTTTACTAATAAACTTAAAATCTACCAAAATTAATAGTCATCTTTCTTTTAATAGCCTAAAGTAGTGTTTTCCAAATTTCTAGCTAAGGACAGGTATTTCATAAAACTTTTTTCCGAGGTATGAGTATCGTACAGGTGTGTATATATACAATTATTGTTTGGTTGGTTGATTTTGGCGATGAATCCAACTTGGTTAGTCTTAACTAACCATCAATCAAATAAAGAGACAGAGCAATAAAAAAAATACTTCGATTCTATAACGGAACAATACTTCTTGTCAATTATAAAGTATTGAATGGTTGACAACTGCTATTTATCAGCTACAAGACTGACTGTCTTAACTTGGGGCAACTACAGTAGTTTAGAAATTACTAAATCTCTAACAAAAGCTTTATTTACAAAGGTAATCTAAACTTTATTCAAAACTTTCTTTTGACGCTTATCTAGCTTTCAATTAGTAGACACCCACATTAGATCGTACATTTTAGATTAGAATAGATTATAGTGAAAGTGGATGCCAGGACAACCAAACACCTCGACCTTAGGGCTACTGTACTAAACCCACTGAAAGGACAAACGGAGAAAGAAGGGTGGAATAATGCATCGGAAACGGGAGAACCCGAGAAAACCAGCCCTGCACGTAACTACCACGAAAACCCCAATAGAACTGAATCCCAATACTCAAAGGTGAGAGGTCAATGTCTTAGCGGCAAGGACAAACGTGCAGACTCTAGCAACTTAATACACTATTGATTGTTGTATTTTCTATGGCAGACTATTTCGTACTTTAATTTTTATTTCTTCAACGGTTTTGTACCCACCGCGCACCACACTTTAGGAAACGCTGGGCTATACCTATAAAAGTTTCAGATTTCTTGTATTAATAATTTTTCAGTTATCTTGAATTTGCTCAACTGGTCTGAAATTGCATTATTAGGCTTTTAATTGTTCAATATTTTTTTCTCGATTTACGAAAATTAAATGAAACTTACAATTGTGTTCGATATTTACTATGTGGGTATAAGAAAATTAAAATCCTTCAATTAGTAAGACCTTTACAAAGAAATCCAAATGTAATTATGCAACTTTCCCAGTCAAATATTTATATTTTTGATTAATTCATATTACTTAGGGAATTCGACCTTGTGATGAAATTTATGTAAACAGCAGTTTTGAATTATTGCTGCAGAAAAGCACTTCTCAATTAAAGCACAAATACTCACTGTAATATTCCAATTATTTCTAATTGCTTAATTAAAGCAGTATTGAATTCGGCGCCAATTAAAATGGCTAAATATTCAAATGTTGTCAAGACCTATGATTTTCATTAAGGTAAGATAATAAAAAATATTTTTATTTCAATTCATTGAAATTGTTAGATTTAACGATAGAAAATAAAGATTTTTTTTTTTACCGACCAATTTGGGAGCTTTTGTGTTTATCCTGTCCGTCCGTCCTTCCGTATCTGTAGGCCCCCCCCCCCTCCCCTAACAACTCCCGAACGGAAGGCCGGAGCGGCAAACGGACTTCACCATCGTGCTCAGAGGCCCAAACACCGTAGGAATGGTATTTATTTCTGCCTATCCGGAAAACTGCGGACACAGTCGACTTTTTCGTGAAACAACCACAATGTTTGGAAATATTTTTGAACTTAAGTCTAAACTAAAGATATCCAAATTTCAAGTCGATCGACTCAATAGTTGTCCAGGAAAAAATTCTCAAACTTCACCTTTTCTTTTCTTGTATGAAATATCGGAATACTTTATGCATTTCTCTGGCTCTTCTCTCATTGCATCACACACACAGAAGGAGTGATAAGAGATACTTAAGAATAATTTGAATGTAGTACCTGGCCAAATGGATAAGACGTCTGACTTCGGATCAGAAGATTGCAGGTTCGATTCCTGTTGAGGACGTTTAATTGCAGAAGTTATTTTGAAATTGATTACGGCCAATTGATTCAATGTCCGCGTGGGTTTTATCTTGTTAATGGGGCGCCCTTATTTTTATGCTTTGACACAAAATTTCTTTTACTTGTTTAAAAATAAACAAGTAAAACTTGATTAAAAATATTCCTAAAGAGAAACAAGCCGCATCACATCTTGCGACTTATCACAACAACTTCGGAAATATTTCTCCTCTTTTAATAGAGCAATCAGTAAGCTCATATTATTGAATTCAGAGAAATGTTCGAGGCATTTGACGCCTGTCATTGGATTGAAGTTATCAGATTGTTAACTTACCCTATATTACACAATACGTATACAACATTTCCCTTCTTCAATCATTTTAATAATCACTGTGAAATTTGGCATTTGGATGCAGAAGAATGAAGTATAGTTTTATGAGAAGTCGAATAGAGAAACGCTTGCCAAAATATTTTGTTAAAACAATGCACGGTCGTGCTCGCGCATTTCCATGCTTTCAAAATAAGTTGAATGAAATTTCTATGCAGAGATGTTCCCCTACACATTTACTTATGTATACAAAGTGTATTTAGAAATGTTCAAATACGAAATAATTTAGCCTAACTGTCATTAAAGAGTCGTTGCTCTGTAATTTACCAATGACTGCTTCTTGGTTTCAACAGCAAACAATTGTTCTCATGTTTTATTATTAGTATTTTTCTTTCTACGAAACAACCTTAAAGACTTGAAAGTAATTATTTATAAATTCAAAATTGTACAATATAATATCTTGTAACTTATTAGAAAAAACTCCATAAACACCTTTTGGTTATATTTCGACTTTTAATTCCGAAGTCTTAATCATACCTCTATAGGAAGGTATGGTATCTGTAGAAGATGTTATTTGTACAATATAATATTTCTTCCTTGTTATTTCGTTTTTGCATCTCTTTCCATAATTGAACAGTTATTATTTTGAGCTACCCATTTGGGAGCTATAGTGATAGCTATAGTGATTGCGCTTGTCCTGTCCGTCCGTCCACCCCTAACCACCCGAACGGAAGGTTGGATCGACAAACGGATCTCACCATCGTCTTCAGAGGCCCAAACAACATAGGAATAAATTATTTTCAGAGGCCCCCCCCCCTAAGTTCGAGATATTTGGCTTTGTTTTCATTGGATTTCCGCTATTAGCTTAAATGTTAGAAATGCAACCATATGCTTTAAATTATCAGCTATAGCTGGATGTTTAAGGTTTCGGACTCATATACTGATGGTTGATATACTTATGTAATCAATTAATAATTTCTTCAATAATAATAAAAATAATATTTTCTTCAGTAGTAGATTAATTTCTAAGAATAATCAACTTTTCATTTTTAGAATATAACATTTTTTAATTAAAAAAAAAGTGCTAAAAATTTCACGTAACTACATTATGCATTTGAACATTAGTATGATAAGATCCGTTCAGATTCTTGTTTTTAACCATCAGTGTTAATAACTAATTGAATTAACACTCTTTCCCTTTAAGTTTTATGGTTAGCAGCGCTTCAAACTCTTGCCTCAATATCTGTTCGCTGCCAGAGTATTTTTAATTTTCTCAAGTAGTTTCTCCGAAAAAAATTACACTCCAAAAAACAGGAAATCTCTTTGGATTGATCAACAAAGGTGCAATGAAATTATCATATCTAGAGGCAGATGCAAGTTCCAACTGTCCCATTGTAAAGTTGGAATCCTCGCCTGGGGAGACGCACAGCCAGATGTGTTATTGGCGTGAAGATGTAAACGGGGACCCATTCTACCGATGCTACGCCCTTCGCGACGGACAAAAAGGATCGGCGATGCATCGCAGATAGATGGAACAAAAGATTCCTCGTCTGAAAGAACATCCTTTCGCGAGAGAATTTTTTTTCCTTCACTGTAGGCGTTCAATGTGGCATTCTGCCATGACATAACGATACACGAGGAGAAAGAAAGAAGGTCAGGACATTCTCTTGAAGAGGAATTCGTTTGACTTCTACTTTCTCCCTCTTAAGTCATTCAAAATGTCATATTTGCTAAATTTCTTGCTCTAGCGTTAAGTTCAAGTAAGAAGTCACCACTTCTTTGAAATTCTGATGTCTATGATGCCAAAAAAAAAAAAAAAAAAGCCAGCTTCCAGAAATTATTCTAATTTTCACCATGTTTGTCAAAGCATAACATACCTCACTTTTAACTCATATCTCCTTTCTAAAATTTGGTTATTTCCCAACCATATTTCTTCAGCAGAATTTCTTATTTAAAACATGGTATAAACGATTTCTTTTTTTATTTAACCTTGTGTCACTTAAAATTCTTGCTGGACAGAGAAAAACTAGTAACATATTTGAATTAAACATAAAACGTTTTTTTTAGGATCATGGAGGGTTTTTTTCAGGGCGACCAAAATTACATTTCATTTTTTAATCCATTGAAATTCGAGTAATATTTAATATATGACAGCACTTATTTATGATTGTTTACAGTAACTGTGATATCGTTTGTGAATGACTACTTCCTTTTTGTCTATTTAATTTTGCAGGATTGTAATGTGTAGTATGTACTAACAATCCCTTCAAAATTGACGTAATATTATCAGTTTACAAAATAAGGACAATAAAATAACCTTCATCTGTTATATGGCATTCACAAGTGACGTCATTGTGTTTCTGGTATCTTTCATTCTGGTAATATCATAATGTATTGTCAAGTAAAATTTAACTAAAATATAAATTTAAGGCTTTGAAGGTTACGTTATCTCTTCTTCCATCAAAATTAGAAGTTCGATAAGAAATAAACACGAACAACAAGTAACAGCGAAAAGCACAAAGCATTACTATAGCCTAATAATTTTATATTTGTATTTGAAAAAAGCCAAATTAAAACTATAAATGTGTTTTAAAAGAAACAGTTATTTTCATTTATATTTGTTTTTATTTGACATGAGATAAATTTGTTCCGACAATTAAAATACTTGTGAAACTAAGAAAATTGTCTACGCTTAAATAAGGGTTAGAATTAAAGTAAAGAAAAAAAACTATCGAAAAGAAATTATAAAGATTGATAGAATGAATTGATCTTAAATGATACGAACTCGTTATTGCAACAGTGGGCCCGATAGCCAAATGGCAAGTTGTTTGGAGAAAACGGGTTCAATTCCGATCTCGCCGATCTTTTGCACGCTAAATTCTCCTTCAGACGGGTTCTGGGGTCAATCCAGCCTTATGTAGAATGGGTACCAGCCTTCTTTCCAAGAGTTACAGGCGGGCGAGCGTTGGGCTGACCACCTGACTTCATTTCAGTCAATGAAACGTTAGGAGTCTTATCCTCAGCGCCTCCATAAGCCGTAGTGGGTCCCCGTGGCATAAACCTACCCTAATAATTGCAACATGATTATTCCACCTTATTTCACTTAATTTAAATGTTCTGTTTAAGTTTTTTTTTTTCATTTAAAGGTTTATTTTTATATTTATTTTATTTTTATTAGCTTTTTCTGAATGAATCTTAATATTTCTTTTTTTAATGTGGAATTTTTGAAATAGTCAATTCATGAAAGTATTTATTTTTATAATTTAAAACATTTTTACATTAGAAATGAATATCCAGAACAACCAGTTCGTGACTGGATCGTTTTAGCCACGTGTGCATGCAATTCACCAATTGATCGCATGGTTAAGTTGGTAACATATTTATAACTTACGAATAAAGTTCATAAAAATACGTTCTCTAATTGGCCATGCAAATAATTGTTTTCCCGCCGAGCAAAAAAGAAAAGGTGCAATTTTCGCCCGAGAGATGGCAGCACCTACTCAATTTTGTTGTTTTATTATACTTCGTTCCAAGACTTTCCATAATAATAGAAATACCTTTAATAGCGTTCTACTTTCCGTTGTTTTTTTTTTTTATTTCTATTTTTTTTTTATTCGTATTCTTATTTATTTTATTCCTAACTTCGTAGAAAGGCGAGGCTGAAAAAAAAGCAGTCAAACTATGGGTTTGTCGACACGTCAGTAACAGTCTTTCATTTTTTCTCTTGTGTGTGCGTTTTTTTTTCAAAATATTTCAACTGAAGAAATAATTTCAAATAATGAAGGAAGTTTGAATTTGGTTCCCAAATTTACATTCCAGGAAGACGTTTTGAATTCATAAAGCTGTTCTGCAACTTTTTACTGTATTTTTAATATTTATACCGTTAAATTTTAAGCAAAAAATTTTTGTCTTTTTTAAATATTTTCCAGAGCTTGATTTACATCCACCAATCACTAGGATATGGGCCCACTGCCCCACTCTGCTATGTTCTAAACTTTATTCGCGTTATAGTTCTTGCAATCTATGTTTTAATCTAAACAACGGAGTTTACAGTTTTCTCACTGGATGTTTTCTCATGTGACTATTGTCCTCCAAATGAGAGATGGCCGCCCTGTTTTTGTGAGATCTGCGCATGTATCATCGATTAGTCTGGTCAGGCACTTCCGTCTGATTTAATGACAGGACGCCGCCATGACAGGTAATCGCTTGTTACTTTGCAAAAGAGCATTGTATTTATAAATAATATATATTTATTTAGTTATATAAATACTTATTGTTAGCAACTGGTATTGAAATAACGCTAAATAGTCGAGAGAAGTTTTAATTTGGCGTTATCAACATGTCTTTCTCAGTGAAAACAGACCCCGTCGTCCATTGTGACAGGAAAACATAATTGATCAGCTACCGGAAGGGCTGCGCTGTTCAAACTTCCGCCGGCCATCTCTCATTTGGAGGACAGTATGCAATCTTAGGTGATGCAATAAAACGAAATAAATGTCTTCATCCAAGTGATAGTCTATTAATTTCCCATATCCAAAAATGAAAAAAAAAAACAAAAAAAAATTTTAATAGCTAAGCTGTTCGTAGGTCAAAAATTTTACAATGGTGACAAAAATAAATTATACACTCTTTAATTTACAAAATTATATTTAAACAATTATAAACTTTCATTATTTTTTATGACAGCAGCTTAGCGAGCAAGGATTACATCTTAATAAAGCTTTAGCAGATGTATGATCAAAAAATGTTAGATGAAATTGAGATTGATTCAGGTTCAGTGGAAACAAAGCACATTTTCAGAGTTTGATCTAGGAGAGAAGTATTACATGGTAAAATATTTTACTGACCTGGTGAGTATTCGGTCGAATTGCTGAGCAACTATTACTAATAGAAAAAGGTTCCAAGATCAAAAGATGAATTACGCCGACACACATTTAAAAATTATTTTAAAAAGTTTAAAAAAAAGTTTAAAAAATCATCAGGACCTCGGTTTCGCTCGTGCCACAGAGCTTTTTCAACTGGTAAATAAGAATAAGAAACTCGTTCTTAAATACACTCTGTGAAAAATGCGAAGAAACCCCCAATTTCAACCAATGAGAATTTTTTTTTTTTTTCTTTTTAAACCAATGGACAGATGTCTGGAATATCCAATGAAAGGCTCCCATGGCTCCTGGCAACAGATGACACGTCACTTATTAAACATGAGCTCACCCATTAGATTCGAAAAAGGGAAAAAAAAAATAAAAATAAAAATAAAATAAGAAATGACCAATTAAATTAAAATGAAACTACATGAACAAAAGGTAGAGCAATAACTACTTATGAAAACCATACTTGGCTATTTGTTTTACCGAAAGGTGATCATTGTAAGCGTCAGGGGATGTCAATATAAATAACGATTCCTTGCACTTACGAATAAAATGGTTTGACTCTCTGCAAACTATACGTGGATTTTTTATGTCTATTGTATGATTGGTAGCTTTAATATGAGTTACGGTATTGTAATTTAAATCACTATTTCGAATTGCTGCATGTTGTGAAATCCGGTCGCGTAACTTTTGACACGTTTCTCCCAGATAAAAACAGGGGTGTCCGGTACATTGTAGAGCATTGAAATTGTGGGGTTACCCTTAATTTCTTATCGCATTGTCCCGTTTCCTTCAAAATTAACAACATTCATATGGCCGTTAAGAGAGCGTTTGCCTTATGCAGTAACCTAGATAATTTTGTTAAAGAGATTGGTAATATTTATTCTTTATTTGTTAGCAATAATTATCCTCAAGCATTTATCAAAAAATGCGTAACTACAGCAACTTTCAATCATTACCATAACTTAAGCAAAAATACAATCAAGCCTACTAAATTTCTTTCTGTTCCTTTTCATCCCCAGATGTTCTCTGCGTTCAGGAAGATTTCTAAACCATTGGGTGTGGCTTTAACTTCACGTTCTAATAACACAATTTCCGACATTTTGAGAAGTAAATTACCTCCTAACTCAGATCCTTTGCAGTCAGGCGTTGTTTACGCTCTACAATGTACCGGACACTCCTGTTTTTATCTGGGAGAAACGTGTCAAAAGTTACGCGACCGGATTTCACAACATGCTGCAGCAATTCGAAATAGTGATTTAAATTACAATACCGTAACTCATATTAAAGCTACCAATCATACAATAGACATAAAAAATCCACGTATAGTTTGCAGAGAGTCAAACCATTTTATTCGTAAGTGCAAGGAATCGTTATTTATATTGACATCCCCTGACGCTTACAATGATCACCTTTCGGTAAAACAAATAGCCAAGTATGGTTTTCATAAGTAGTTATTGCTCTACCTTTTGTTCATGTAGTTTCATTTTAATTTAATTGGTCATTTCTTATTTTTTTTTTTTTTTTCCCTTTTTCGAATCTAATGGGTGAGCTCATGTTTAATAAGTGACGTGTCATCTGTTGCCAGGAGCCATGGGAGCCTTTCATTGGATATTCCAGACATCTGTCCATTGGTTTAAAAAGAAAAAAAAAAAAAATTCTCATTGGTTGAAATTGGGGGTTTCTTCGCATTTTTCAGAGTGTATTTAAGAACGAGTTTCTTATTCTTATTTACCAGTTGAAAAAGCTCTGTGGCACGAGCGAAACCGAGGTCCTGATGATTTTTTAAAATTTTTTTTAAACTTTTTAAAATAATTTTTAAATGTGTGTCGGCGTAATTCATCTAATATATTTGCACACGTTAAGCATTATATAAGATCAAAAGATAACGTCTACATTTCTCTACGTGACCTAATGCACTTGCAATTTCATTTTGCAGGATGATACAGAGCTGAATTCCAGTAACTCAGTCTTTGGATTGGCCACCATATTCTCCGATCTTAATCACGTGACATTATCCTTAGGAATCGATGTCAAAGTATTGATACTATTTCAAAATTAAAGGTGGAGGATTCAGAAGTTAATAGTCACATGAATAATCAAGAAAACTATTAAATGCTTTATTTAGAAAAATACAAAGATTTGAAGTACATCAACAAGATTAACTTTTCCAGCAATAGAGATCCTTGGATCGAAACCACTCCCTGCCAGCGTTATTTTTTTATTCAAAGATTACAAATGGCGAAACTTTTATTACAATTTGAAAAGCTTAATGAACAAAGAACATTATGTACACTTGGAACCAAATATTGTATCAGTAATTTCGTTTTCTTTATAAAGATGGCCAAGTTTCCATGCAGAGGGGAAAAATGTTGCCTTCCGCAAATATTAGTAAATATCAAATCTTTTTTTTTGTTAATAACATATTACAATTTAGCAACCAAATTTCGTCAATCAATTGCTTTTCAATAAGTTGTAAATAAGGTCAGTACTCAAAGTCTTTCTTCATGTACAACTAAGGCAGAGAAACTTGTACTTTATTTACTATGTAGCGTTTCTATTAAAAAAAATCAAGAACTTGCAGTCTACTTTCTTTAAAATGTTATTTCTTAAATTTCTTTATTTTTTTTAAAAAAATAATGAAAACGACAAAAACGAAAATTTTACAATTATTTTTAAATTTTGATACCTACTGAATACAAACATTACACTATTCTTAAATTTCGTCGCCTTCTCGTGCTAATCTCTCTACAAGAATCCATTTGCGTAAGATTTCAAATAAAAAAGTTAAACCGTATTCAGTCGTTAAATATGTATACAGTACTAAGTTTAAAGAAGATACATTAGCAGTTCAAACTTGTATTTGAGGAACGGACACACACACAGACTTGAGAATCTTTATTTCCTAGAAAGGAATGCTAAAAAATTAATTATAATCTTTAATATTTGATTAATACCATAAAGTAATTGGTCAATTTAAATTACATTCTATACAGTATATGTAAGGTTTTTTTTAAATTATAGAAAAGCTTATGGAAAATTTCAGTTTAACTTGCAATTTAAAAGATCGTTATTAATGATTCGAACGTTACAGATTATTAATAATTTAGGACGGATTATTAGGGCAAGGAATTCTTAATTCTGTGTGGAAACAAGACAGCCAAAGAAAACCTATACTGATTTCGCTTCAGTCCAGGGACTTCCACACGTTTTATGGCGTTAAGTGATTACTTGGCAGAACTTTCCTCTATAATGAATGCAGTTTTGAAACTTCGTTAACTTTAATTAAAGTTAAATGCAACTAAATAGACCTACGCCCTTCCAATTCTCTAAGCCTACAGAGTCCGGACTGTTTGCTTTCTCGTGCAGAAATTGAAGAATGGATGTATTTTGATGCTTTCGAACAGAAAAAGTTACTTTAAAATATGTATAGCTTTATTAAAGATAGATTGTATAGAAATGCACGTTTTCTTGTGTTCCATGAGGCAAAAGAAGAAGATTTCTTTGGAGAAAAGGAAAAATCCCTAAACGCCAGATTTGGCGTGACTTCGCCATTTTCCTGGAATCTGGTTTCTCGTATAAACACGTTTTTCTCGTGATTTCATCTATGCTTAATGGTTTTCAGGGAATCCGTAGGGAAAGCAAAAGAAAAAGTAAATGTGCAACCATCCTAAGAAAGCTTCGAAATTTTTCGAAAAATTACCAATATAAAGATATTTAGCATTGAACTCAGATATTTATTCGTTTTATTTCCTAGAATACTTGATTAAATATCAGCTTCTAGGAAAATGAAGCATTTTCAAAATTGAATTTTATTTATAAAAGGATTGATTAACTAAAAGCATCGACGGTAGATGATTTATCTTGAAGGTCAGTTTGTCAAATCCAAAATTTTAAGTTTTCATTATTTATTGCTGATAATGTTTTATTTAAAAGGGAGAACAAAGTAGTTGCCTTAAAAAATTATTAAGAATAAAATTATGTTTAAACTCAACTTTTAATTGGACATTGTCAATATATATGTAATGTTTTGTAATTGACTGAACATGTAAATCTTACTTTTTTCTCTGTTTGTCTCTTTGTATGCTCACGACGCTAAAACGGCAAGATAGATTTCCATCAAATTGTGATATGTATCTTATTTTTGGTACAACTTAAAACATATCCACATTTATTTAGGTCTCCACCCACAATCATGAAAAAGGATCCCCAGCGCTGCATGCTCAGACCCTACTTAACGTTGAACAGTGAGCTTGAAATTACTAATAACATATAAGTTTAAATAAGATAGGTCTGTATATTTAAAAAGACTTCTAAAAATAAAATGGCTTAACATTGCAAAAGTCTTATTGTTTATTTGTTTTTAATTTTGTGTTAATTGAAATGAAGGCATACTTTCACTTTGTCTTCGACGATTACTACTTTCTATTGATATTATTACAATATTTGCATTAAGAAAATCAACTAGAACTCACACATAAATAAATTTTTAAAAAAAGGCTTAAATAAAACATGCTAAAATATACAATACGTTAAAATGTATTCCTAGACAGTTTCGAGTAACAAATTCCCCATCATCAGCAAGATCAGCAATAATTTTAATTATTACAATATTTGAAAACTGAAAATCCTTTTTTTAAAGGTTCTCCGCAAACTTAATATTATTTCAAGCATAATTTAATAGTACTTTAACTGACCTCCACTGTTGCTGTAGTACAGAGCTTTAGGTTAATGGTATCATAAACACAAAGACTCGATGTATGCTCGAGACTCTTTTAGAGTCATTCATGAAGGTAATGCGGCATTCGGTTCTGTTTCTCACTGGCGTTCCACACATACGCAATGTAAGACAAGCATTCGGTAGTCCAGCTTCTCTCTCCAATCAGCAGAATATTTGTATAAGCTCCGTGAAGCACCAAAAGACATGAGAGAAGCTAATATTAACCACTACTCGTCATCACTGAAAGAGCTCATCCAAAGCCAATGCGATTATGTAGATCGAAAAATCCCTTCCATGCTTCATCCCTTATAAAATTTTCAACTTTAAGATAAATGTAGGAGCATATGTAACGAAAACCAAATTCTAAATATTTCAATTATCAAAACTTTGATAGCTGAATTTCTTCTTTATAATAATATTTTAATATATATATAATTAGTTATAATTAAAAAATTTTTTTAGAATAACTAAGTTTTACTACCACTTGCTATTACTACAACGTGTAAACACAAAAGAAAATTAATTATTAAGATATTATAAAAGTAAAATTATATTTATTGACGTGTATTGCTTGTGTTGTTGGCTTAAATAAATATTTAATATTTAAAATTAAATATTTAATTTTATGGATTATTCCTTATTCGTTGAAGTCACTAATTTTATATAGTGTGACTTACAACCTAATTCTCCTTATTTAATGCCACAATTATAATAATAATAATAATAATAATAATAATAATAATAATGAGCAAGAACAT
>JAFIDM010049202.1:0-16752 GCA_023159025.1 Thereuonema tuberculata
TAAAAGTAGAGAACGTTTTGATAATCTATAGCAGTGGTGCCCAACCTTTCGTAATCTGGGGGCCAAAATTGACTTTGCTGTGAATCTCGCGGGCCACAACCAAAAAAAAAACGAAATCTTCTATTCAACAACCAAGAAAAAAAGGAATCTCCAGGTTCAACAACCAAAAAAAAAAACGGAATCTCCAGGTTCAACAACCAAAAACAAAAACAAAAAAACGGAATCTCCTATTCAACAACCAAAAAAAAAAAGGAATCTCCAGGTTCAACAACCAGAAAAAAAGGAATCTCCAGGTTCAACAACTAGAAAAAAAAAATCTTCAGGTTCAACAATCAAAAAAAAAAAAAAAAAAAAATGGAATCCCTATTCAACAACCAAAAAAAAAAAAAAAAAAACCGAAATCAAACAGCGGGCCACATGTAACACCTTCGCGGGCCGGATATGGCCCGCGGGCCGTAGGTTGGGCACCACTGATCTACAGTTTTCTATTAGAACAATAGTAAAATGTTAATATAGAAATCCTTACTTGATTAAAAAGTTAAAAATTAAATCAATCATTAGCTCATGTTATAAAAATATAAACAAAATCGAAGAATTATTTCTGATGATATCTTGTTAAAAATTAGAAACGATGATACTGAGAAATAAATTTAAATGCAGATAAAAAAATTTAAATGCTTTTGAAATATATTATAAGTGCATTTAAATACATTTAGATGCTACAGCTACAGTACTATGGCCGTTAAGGCAGTGTTTTTCAACCGGGGTGTCGCAAAATTTATACATTTTCTTGGAAATTTACTTAAGTGTAGTTCAAGATAACTCACTGTAAGTTCTATTTTGCTACAAGATATCTAGTAAAGCCCAGATCACACCGGCATATTTGTCAACATTGTTATCATAATTGACCCTATCATTGACGGACTATGATCGTGTGATTTGCCTCTGATGACCATTTTCATGACTGACTCCAAAATTGAAAAAAATTAGAAATTGTTCTGTTCGCAACGTTGTTTTTAGTGATGATCATTAGTGAGCTCCAATCAGAACCGATGAGCTTCAAGACCGAAGAAGCAGACCGGCGCCATTTTGACCACTGTTTCTATTGAATCCGAAGGCTGTTGTGAATTATCACAGTGAAGAGATTATCTTTCGAAAATAAATATATTTTTACAGAAATAAATTAATTCTATGTGTAAGAATGTGCAGATGTCAACTTTTTAAAGAGAATTTACATTTCTTATTGAGTTTTCATCACGCTTGCAGATGGTTGTGGAATTGTCGCTGTTGTGAATCGAAATTCACTCCGCTGCTTGAATACAATATACAATTAGTTTCGAACAGATTGGCAGCATGCAAAAAGTCATTTCAATTTACCGAAATTGCGTTGCCGAAACACCATTTTAACCTCTAAAAAAACATTAAACGCTGTCTTTTCGTAACTGGGAAAAACTTCGGAGTTGCCGCCAAAACCTTTCAAGCTCAACTCTGATTGGCTACGCTCTGCCAATCATACGCACTGTTTCATCATACTTCGTCGATACGGTGGAAGTCAAGGATAAGGAAACAAGCAAAGAAGCGATGACTAATCGCATGTTAATGTAATGTTCTACGCTACGTGTCACGAGTTCGCCCAAACCACATTGCTTGGCCTTCTTATTCCCAGTCCCAGTACCAGGCCCACCAGCAGAGAAAAACGACGTGGACACTTGTGTCTTGTATATACTTTAAAAAGCATTGCATTGTACTTTGAAAAGCGTGTGGTTTCAATCACAAAGTAGATGTATATTACATTATTTTCATAGTATTGAAAACAATTTTTTTTTAATTTTTTAATTTTTATTTATTTATTTATTTATTTATTTAGTTATTTATTATTTTTAGGAATGGACAAATTTCTCAATAAGAAAAAAACAACGTAAAGTTTCTTCAGATGAGTGTGAGAAAAGTTTAAATCAAGATGGCTGCTTGAGTGAGAATAGGAAAACTTCAAGTGGAGACGTTACTGCTTCATCTTCACAATCTTTAAACCAAGTTGTTCGAAATGCTAAAAAGGTGCGCCTATATTTAGCCAGTTATTTAAGTTCGGGATTCACATGGTGCGAGGATAAGAACTTTCCAAAGCCAAAATGTGTAGTTTGTGGTGATACGCTGGCTAAAGAAGCAATGGTACCCAGTAAATTAAAAAGACATTTATTTAAGAAGCACATATATCATTCGGACAAGCCTAGATCTAATTTTGAAAGATGTTTAAATTCCCAAGAAAAACAATCCGCAACTTTTACAAAAATGGCAAAAATATCTGATAAAGCCCAGGAAGCTTGCCGAAATAATTGCGAAAAATAAGAAACCGCATACTGAAGCAGAAAAAGTAATTTTGCCGTCCTGTATTGTTATAGTGAAGACAATGTTCGGGACTGATGCAGAAAAGGAAGTTAAAAAAATTCCTCTTACCGATAATACTGTTACGGACTTTCTTTTTCCTTATTTTATTTTTCTTCCCCTACTTTCTATGACGCAATTCTGTGTGGTTAGTCACTTACTTGAGGCGAAGTGACCTTTGCCTTGTTTACTTCTCCGCTACTGTCCGCCATTTTTTTTTATCTCTTCCCTCTGTTTTCTAACTAATCTTGAAATGGCAAGTTTTCCACATTAAAACTTTTTATTTATCATTTTTTTTTATATATTCTTGCATCCTACCACCTTATGTAACCTTTATAATTGTTATCTATTAATGATGATATAGATTATTATATGTAATTTTTGCTTTTATTTGGAACAAAATTTGGGCTGCTGAAAAGGTGTGGCCATTTTGTTTATATACGGGGTTTATAGTGATGTAATCTGAAGTTTCAAGTCACTCCTTATTTCTTGGAAGGCAATTGGTAGAACGTTGTTTACGTCATCATGCCTATAAAGTGCATTCTTGAAACTCCTGCGTCAGTCTTGCCGAGGAGTATCGGAG
The DNA here is from genome assembly GCA_023159025.1 of Thereuonema tuberculata. Lineage (NCBI taxonomy): Eukaryota > Metazoa > Arthropoda > Chilopoda > Scutigeromorpha > Scutigeridae > Thereuonema > Thereuonema tuberculata. Next base: position 2,966 of record JAFIDM010049202.1, read on the forward strand.
GACAAGGACGTGTTTCCTTTAGCCGGAGTGGAGTGACAATTTTGGCTAAAGCAATATAGTTTGGTCTGATTCTCCCTATGCCCAGTTAATGGTGAGACTAGTATTTCATCGTATGGTGCGCATATCTCTGGATACATTGAGATTTATTCTTCTTGGATATCTGTCAACATAACGACGACTTCTTGGATATCTGTCAGATATTAAGAAAAGTCGCACGCCCCCATAAATAGCTCTGGATACATTGAGCAGCCATTAGTAGTAAGAAACGTTCACGAGGGAAAAAAAAAAAGAATGTGCTGTGTTTCTTTGTCTTTATGTGGATACCTTGACATGAACAATTTAGTGAATTTTGTCGAAGCCATCTTATATTTTGTGCCGGTGTAAACAAGACAGATCACCGAAATTGTGAGTAACATTTTCCTTTAGAAAGTTAAATCAGGAAGTGAACTCTTCAGACTCAATCTCTAGCTCGAAAGTCTATTTCATTAACAATTTTCGACCAGACTCTGCTTATAAAGTGACTCAAATTACTTGTGAGATTATATCTTAAGTTTATACCTTGTTAAATCGCATTAATAAGGTTATTGTGAATTTATATTTGAAAATTACCAACTTTTGAATTAATTTTTTTTTATTTGTAATTTTTGGAATTGCCTAATTTATGAACAAAGCTTTGTGTGTTATCGTTATATATATATTTTTATATTGATATGTAATTTCTATTGCATTAGTCTTGATTTGCTGTGTGTGATTATATAATATGTTAAGCTCATTTCAAATACATTTTGTTGTTTGATATACCTGAGTTGTTTATCATTTCTTTAATTCTATTTGACATTTTATATTTAACTGATTTTGGCTGTGGAATTAAATTGGGCCCAGCGGTTCCATAAGCTAAGTTTTATTTTCATCACCTATCTTTATGGGTGTAGGCTTCCGATTGCATTAATTATTTCTCTATTTTGCGTATCATCTCTGAGATACAGGGCGATCTGTAACAATACAATCAGCAGACGAATTACAGATATGTAATTGCTGCCATTAAAAAAAGCGATATGCTTACAATTCAAGTCGATGAGTCAACAGATATAGCCAATATAGCCCAACTTCTTGTTTTCATTCGATTTATCCACAATGAAAAAAATAGTGAAAGAATTTTTGTGTTGTAAGGAACTTGAGAAAACTACTACAGGCCGAGATATATTTAATACAGTAAATTGCTATCTAGAAATGCAGAAGTTAAAGTGGGAATCATGTATCGGAATTTGTACAGATGGTGCACCCTCCATGGTCGGTTCGATAAAGGGGTTTATTACCTTGGTTAAAGAACGTAACATTAATATTATAACAACACATTGTTTTCTTCCCCGTGATGTCCTTATAGGAAAAACCCTAAACAGCGACTTAAAATCTGTACTGGATGCAGTAGTAAAAATGGTAAACTTTCTAAAAAGCAAACCCCTTAAATCATGTCTATTTGTGGCTTTTTGTGAAGAGGTTGGGATAAACTATGTTAATCTGCTGCTGCAAACAGAATCCAGATGGCTATCACGTGGAAAAGTGCTAACTCGCGTATTTCAATTGAGAAATGAAAAGAATTTATTTTTTAATATGGAAGATAAAGAAGAATTTTGTTGCCTGCTTGCTAGTCGTGATTGGCAGCAAATTAGCATACTTGGTGTACATATTTGAAATATTGAATACGGTAAATTATACAAGTATGCAAGGCAAAGAAGAAAATATTCTGTCTTCAACTGACAAAATAAAGAGTTTGCAAGATAAATTAAATTTATGGTTAAGAGAAGTAAAAGAAGGGAATGTAAGCATATTTAAGCATTTTTCTACTATGATAAATGCTAAAATAATACCTCTTATTTCGGAACATATACAAATTTTACTGAATAATATAAGTCACTACTTTCGTTCTTTACGTGTTGAGGATTACGATTGGATAAGAAATATATTCTTTGTGGACGTTAATGAAGTAAAGATAAATCTTGAAAAGCAAGAAGCACTAATTGATTTAAAGGAAGATGGCAATTTAAAACTGAAATATAAGGAATTGAATATTAATGAATTTTCGATACACATAAAACCAGAGTATCCTCAATTAGCTAAAAGAGCTCTCACAATATTATTGCAATTCTCGACTTCATATTTGTGTGAATTTGGATTTTTGGCTCTTACATCCATCAAAAATAATAAAAGAGAACGCTTGCAAATGTTCGAAGAAGAAATGAGAGTGTGCCTCTCCAATATTCCGCCCAGAATTAAATAAATTTGTGCATCACGTCAAGCTCAGATCTCGCATTAATTAAAATTGTTACAATTTATGTATTTAAGCATCTTTGTATAATTTTATATATTTGATAATAAAACTAGATTTAAAAAACAATAGAGAGACTATTATTTTACATGTAGGTATTTCGACAAAATTCAATGGACTCAAATTTTGACTTCTACGTGTTCGTAAAAACTAAGTTCGCATTTTTTGCATTAAAAAGCTACTTCAAACTGTCAATTTTTAAAATTTTTCTTCCCATTGGAGGGACCACCCCAGCGTTGCGCATAATATTCGTTTTCGCAAAAAATTCATCTGGCCCATTACCCCACCCCCTTATTCAGATTCTAGATCCGCCGCTGGGTGTCAAGGGTGTCACGATTTATTACAGTAATACCTTGAGATACGAATGCCCCAACATACGATTTTTTTGATATACTACGAAAATTTTCATATAATTTACGCCTCGAAATACGAAGATATTTTTGAGATACGAGTAGCTAGTACAGCTAGATGTTGTGGATCTGGTGCAGAAGCATGCAGAAGAACTCACGACGGAGGAGCTGAAGAAGTTACAAGAGATGACGCACTCAGAGGTGATGCAGGAACTCAGCAGTGAGGAGGGGGTCGAGAAAGAGGAGGTGCTATCTTCACGTGAAATTCGTGATATCCTTGCTAAGTGGCAAGAAGTGTCCGATTTTGTTGAAAAGAGACACCCGGAGAAATTGTCTACAGAGAGCCAGTGCATTGTTCAATGACACTTTGCCTTGTGCATTTTAGAAACATTCTAAAAAAGAGACAGAAACAGATCTCTCTTGATCATTTCCTTTGGAAAAGACCACGTCTTAGTGGCGATACACCCACTGCAACTGAGGCCAAAAGGGCCAGACGTGAGAGTGGCAGTGATAGTGATTAGTCTTAGTGCAAGTAAAAAAATAGTACATTTAGTAAAAAAATATAGTATATTTATATCATGCATACAATAAGCATTGTATTTATCTTATATTAAATCTATATTTGGTTGGTATTTAAAGCATGTTAATTATTTTTTGGGGGGTAAATTCGTATCACTGGAACAAATTAATTCTATTTCCATTAATTTCTATGGGAAAAATTGATTTGATATACGATTTTTTTGATATACGACGATCGTCACGGAACGAATTAAATTCGTATGTCAAGGTTCCACTGTATTTTTCAATCAGGGGTGCCATTCAATGAAAAAGGTTGCAAAAAACTGCGTTATGGCGTAACCTAGTGGATTAAGGTAGATGCCTCGGAAACTGGGTTCGAATCCAGGCGTCGGCATGGTTGTTTGAAAAATTTCCTTTCCTGTGTTTGTTTGTTCATCTTTCACTTCTGGTCTGAAATCATTCCTTAGCGATTTTCTGAGGAAGCGGGAAAGTTCCGCCGCATCTTTATCTCGAAATTGTATAGACTCTTCTAGGGGTTCGCCATGTTGGGAAACACTAGAGATCCCATAGAACAAGGACCTTCAGACACGAAGATCGCACTGCAATCATACAACAACAATAAGGTTATTGTTAAATACCTATCGCGCACTGGGAGATCAATTTTGTGGAGTGGGAAGAGGGAGAGGCATATACTAAAATACGGTTCGGGGATCGCTTTTGAACAATAGGAAGGAAACTAAAATAACTGAGGTATTGTTATAAAGCGGGCAATAAATAAGGTATGTGCCAAATTTTATGGCTGTTCGTTCAGGTGTTTTTAGTACCATGCTTATACAAATAGAGAAACAAAAGGGAAAAATGTTGAAATTGAGGGTTGAAGACCAAAATAAATATGCCTTTGCTGTAGTTGGACAATAAATAAACGAGGTACCAAATTTGATGTCTCCATCATTATTAGACTATATATTATTCTATCATACTTAGAAATTTAATAGAAGAAACTAAAATACACACTAGGTATATGATCGGCATTCCTTCGCCTACTGAGAATTAAATACACAGGGCTGGCTTCACATTTCGAGAAACAGAGGATAAAATTCGAAATAAAAGTGCTTTATTTGAAGCAAAGTAAATATTTGAACTTTCATTACCTTAAAAGGAAATGTCTCATTCTTTGCAACTCGATCTTCAATTTCGAACATGATAGTTAACCGAGAATTGCGAAAAGGAACCTGGCACACTACAAGTAGGAAAGAATTTTGAAAATGTGCAGATTAAACTTTTAACAACTTTTATGCTGTTGTTTTAATAATTAAAATTCATTTCAAAAAGTGATTACAATTAAGACAATGAGATTTTTAATTAAATGTAATTTGAGAAATATAACAAATTAGAGATAAACTAAAAGCTAAAATATGTACTTAAAAATACTTAAAATACTACAAAAAAGACTTGAATATTACATGGAGAGAGAAATGCCAAGAGAACAGGCAGGTTTTAGAAAGGGAAGAGGCACGAGGGATCAGATTGCAAACATGCGATGGATTATGGAGAAATCAAGAGAATTTCAAAAGGATATTTATCTATGCTTTATTGATTACAGCAAAGCGTTCGATTGTGTTGACCATGAAAGACTATGGATTGGATTGAGATCTATGGGGATTCCAGAGCATCTGATACGACTATTAAGAGAACTGTATAGAGAGCAAGAGGCTACAGTAAGGACTGAGTCTGGTGATACAGAGTGGTTTAACATTGGAAAGGGAGTGAGACAGGGATGCATCCTCTCACCATACTTGTTCAACCTGTACAGCGAACACATTATGAGAAGAGCGGGACTAGAGGAATCAAGGGCTGGTGTGAAGATTGGAGGAATTAAGATTAACAACTTAAGATATGCAGATGATACCACCCTGTTGGCAGAAAATGAAAAAGACATAGAATTTCTTCTAGGCATTGTAAAAGATGAAAGCTTAAAATTTGGACTTAGATTGAACATTAAGAAAACGAAGATCATGACAACAGGAAAAATAGGAGTGCTAAAAATCGGAGATGAGGTGATAGAGAAAGTCTCACACTTTGATTTTCTGGGATCAAGACTGGATGAGGATGGAGGATGCACAGAAGATATAGGGAAAAGAATCTTGTTGGGCCGGCGAGCAATGTCGAACCTGGAGAAAATAATGAAAGACAGAGACATCTCTAAATCTACCAAGATTAGGATTGTGAAAGCAATGGTTTTTCCCGTGATGATGTACGGTTGTGAGAGTTGGACAATGCGAAAGAGGGAAAGAAAGAAAATCGACTCCTTTGAACTCTGGTGCTAGAGACGACTTCTGAGAGTACCATGGACTGCAAGGAAGACTAACAAATGGGTTTTAGATCAGATTCAACCAATCTATTCGTTGGAAGCATTGATTTTAAGGCAAAAACTATCTTATTTTGGCCACATTATGAGAGCGGATAATTCCATTGAAAAGATAATCATGCTTGGGAAGGTAGAGGGGAAGAGAAGAAGAGGAAGACAACGAAGAAGATGGTTGGAAGATATAAAGGAAGCTACCGGGAATTCTTTGCAACAACTACGATATGTAGCAAATGAAGATTGGCTGTGTTAAAATGTTTCTGTGTTAAATTGGCTGTGTTAAAATTATAATACATTGTTACATTGTTAGTAAATATAGGTTGTGTTAAATCATTAACAATTGATTTTATAAAAATGTCTTTAATTATTGTAACATAATATGTCTGTATCGTGCAAACCAGTGAATGTAATGGAAGTTAATCTTTGTTATTTAAAACGGTTTGAAAAAGCGGGAAGATGGTATTCTCCGCGAAATATCACCAGTAATAAAATGAAATTCATCCGTAGATGGAGTTTCTAATTTAATTTAATAGTACAAGATAGAATATGATGTAAAATGATAGATCTGTTTGGAGAGCCTTAGTGCATGAGGTCACCAGAAGTCGTAGACGACTTGATGGAACCTAACAACAAAATTAACTTTAAATAAAATTACATGATTTTACTTCGCTTGCTGTGAGTCAGATAGGAAACGATTAGCCTTTACAGACCCAAGACAAATCTAACACTGAAAAAAAAATTATTGGAAAGATAACAGGACTTCTTAGTTGATATCTGATGGGTTTTTTTATGTAATTTTGGCTTATTTAATTAATTATGTAATATATCCAGTTTGGTACTATAGGTTGTTCTGACAATGTTAAAAAAATTTCAATGACTTTTTTTTTTTTTTTTTTAAAAAAAATACATTTAATCTTTTATATTTTTTAAAGAAAAATAAATTATTGGGAAAAAAAAAGATACAAAAATATTTTCTTTTTAAAAAAAAAATAATTATTTAAACAATATTTATTCACTGTCTAATGTGGAATGCTAGAAAACAGATAATAAATATAACTTATAAATTACATACTCGATAAATTACATACTCGATAAATTACATACAAATTTTGTATATTAATTAAAAAGAAATATATATGTACTGTATATACATTTCTTATATATTGAAGGAGAAAATTGCCAGCGAAAATTTTTATCTACAGAAAGGCAAAAAAACTAAATTAAATATAATAATATATGAAAAATAAGTCTTCGAGAAAAAAACAGAAAATATTAAATAATAATATTTTTGCTTCGAAATATAAAAAAAAATTACTATAAAACTCAAATACATCTATTCATTTTGTTTTCTTTGACTGAAGAAAAAGTTCGAAAACTGGAACTACGAAACATCGGATTGTTTTAATTTTAATTGTTTAATATTAATGTGTGTAAAAGGTGCATTATGGTCTCTATGTTTAATAATATCTACATTATGTTAAGTTATTTTTAAAAATAAAAGTTTCATGCAGCTTTTTCACACATCGAAAAACGGGCTCAATGACCTGTTGTACCCATTGTAACTCTCTTGCCGTGGGGTTCCACGCGAAGACGATGATATATTATATCACAACACTAATACAAATGATAAAATATTGTAATGGCGTTCCGAGGCGCCTGAGCATTTCAGTGTTCGCCGATTTCTGAAGCATAATTTGTGGCAATTCTTTGGAGCGGGGAGTAGGTAGCCTAAGTGGGATCGTTGTTACTCCCGACAACGCACTTTGCCGCGATGCATTTTCTGTAACATATTTCGCAGGAGACGCACTTTCACTATGCAGGCCTAAAGATTCGACGAACGCTCAAATTGATACAACGAAATCCCAGGGCTGCGATCGTTGGGATTTGTCGGCTTCAGTCTGTAGCGATGCACTCTCATTACGCATACCCGAGGATTCGAAGGACGTTCTTAAGACACAATGAGATCATCGGGCTGCGATCGTTGGGATTGACAGCTTCTGGGAAGGGGTCAAGCGGCTTTGCTTGGTATAGCTTCCACTTGATGCAAAGTCTACCTTTCCTTGGTAAAAACTGGCATTCGAAAGACAGCGAAATAACTGGCCACCCGCCTTCTCGAAGGCTTCCTTCATACTGCTCTTGTTTTACTATTATATCAAAAAACACCGTTTCCCCCTGTAGTGACTTTACCTAGCCTAAGACTCCGGACTGTCTAGAAGACATCTGCCAACAGGCTAGAGGATGGAAGAGAACAAAGGGACAGAAGCAATAAACTTGAAGAAAGGTGAGATTGAAAGTAATAAAACAAATTTGAGAAGAAAGGAAAGCTGCGCAAAACGGTTGCCAGCTGAGGAAACATCTGGAAGACAACTGCTTCGAGAAGACAAAGCGTTTTAGGCAAAGTTTGGAGAATCAAAGAAATAAGATAGATATTTCGGACGATTTTTCGTACAAGGAAGATGATGAAAATAAAGGATAGGAAAGAGAGAATTATGTAACAACCATCAGTCCGTTACACCATTTGATAACAACACGCAAATGCCAACTTGTTTTTTATGGAAATTACAGGCTTTAAAAATTTAGCACAGATTTTCAGAATCTTCAAACAATATATATTTGAAATAATTATACAAATTTCTAATCATAATAATCTTACTTCCTTTGAAGACTTGTCATTGCTGTGTTGAAGGACGTAGCCATTTTTGTTTTAAATTCTATTCCCAGAATATCTTACAGCGCCATTTGTTGCTTCCGACTGAAATTAGAGAGTACCTGATTGCTTATAAAAGGCTCCAATGTCTAAAATTATGCTTTAATACCAAAAATAAAATTCAAAAAATCATGTACCCGAATGGGTACTTGTGGAACTAAGAGTACTCAAAACGAAACAGATCCGTATTATATATATGTGTGGAAACGTCAAAAGTAAAATTAGATTGTTCGACTACTACTGGCTTAAACTTCAGTGTCTTTATTTCACCAGGTACCAACAGCGCCAATGAGATCTTTATATTTGTTGAAAATAAAAATAAAATTAATGCTAAAATTCAATGTGGCCATCGCACATATTAAAAGATAAAACATTAAAAAGATAAAAACTACAGTTTCAACTCGACACCGCGAGCCGTTGGCAAGTGGCTGAAGACAAGACGACAGCGGTTTATATGGAAAAAAAACCAAAGGCAAACCAATGAAAAAGCTGGGAAATGGGATGACAAAAATGACCTGACATCTAACGGTTCAGCAAAGAACTACAAAAAAAATAAAACAAAAGAACAACAACAACAACAAAAAATTTAAACTATGATAATAATTAAACCTATTAATCAAAGCCACCCGAGTCCCTATCTTTCCTGGGAAAACCATACAAATAAATAGATTTTACGGATACCGTATCGTTGTAACATAGGGGATCCATTAAAATTCGAAGGGACTCCCTACATTTACGACGTAATTCATGCTCTTCGTGGCAAACAATAACCGGACGTTCGTATTCTAACACATGCCCGGTTTCCCGTACATGAATAGCGGTTCAATAATTGAAGTCATTAGTGCGAACCGCCGCCTCATGCTGGGCCATACGTCGCTTGATCGGCTGGCCGGTTTCCCCTAAGTACCTACACCCGAAACCCTTGCATTCCAAAGCATAAACCGCCCCTTTGGGATTGCTTTGCCGGGCATTTGATTTTTTGTTTATTGCTTTGGCTAAAGTGGCAGTGATAGCCGACGTTAATGTGATGTTAAGGGGTGCCAACATCTTTCTTAGAGCAGGGAATAGGAGACTATGAAAAGGAACAGATAGAAAAAGCCGGGGGGGCCGTTGAATGCCTCACGGGCGGATTGTAAATGCGCTGTAAAGCACGAACCATGCATTGTTGAACAAAACCTAAAGGGTAGCCGTTAGAGAGTAAAATACGTTGAAGAACTTGGATTTCTCTTTCGAATAAATCTCTAGAGCTGGATAACTGAAACGCCCTTTTTACGGCCATGTAGACAATATTCATTCTAAAAGAGTGAGGGCATGCTGAATCGTAATGCAGTGTGAGACCACTTGAGGTCGGTTTACGATAAACCTCCGTATGAAATTCTTCGTAATTATATTTTAATACTTTAATTTATGAAATTTGCTTTCAACTGCTTTACATGAATACTTTTATATTGCTGTACAGGCATCGAAATTTATAATTAGCCCTAATTTATCATCATGAATCCATCGAAACATCGTGCCTGCTTTTCTTTCAAAACTTGCTGAAAAACGTTATGTGGACACTCGCTGAATTGAACTATTCCATTTCAACAGCACCGTTTATTCTGTAAAATTGCACATAATTGTCATGAAACTTTGTAGGTACCACTTGGATGAAGAAAATTGGAATTGTCTTGTGGCAGATCACCCGAAGCTTGCTGAAACTGCTGCTCCAAATGTCGGATGTACGGTGATGGATGCATTTGACATCCTAATATGTCTAGACATGCTCGATGAGCGATAAAACTGGAGACCTGGCAGGCCAAGAAACACAATGAATTGCTTGGTCACTGCTGAGAAATGTGTGTTGTATGGAGATTGTGATTATTCTTTAAGTAGAATAGGAAGGAATTTATGATACAAAGTAATCTTTCAAATTAACTATCTAATATTTTTCTCCCTTCGGAAATCAAAGATATTCAAATATATTGGTCCTACAAAACATTTATTCATATTGATCAATTTCAACTTAAAATTGCAGATAAACGATACTATAATAAACAAATTAGAAATGTATGCAATACATTAATTTATTGTCTATATTTCTTATTAATTAATTGTCATAGTAAAAGCATAAAAATCAGTCAATGAAATTTAAATCACAGTATTTTGGCAACGGTGAATACTTACATTGAGTTAAGGAAAGACAAATTCCAGTTTCAGTCACTGTTTTCAAATTAGGAATTTCTGATACAACGTTTCTTGACCTACCACACTAGAAATGATAATAGCAAATTTTAATTTTTTTAATGAATGCAAATTCTAGAATGCTTAAATAAACTCGTATATCTAATTTAGATTGCAACATTTATTAATAAATATGCAATGTCTCACTATTCCATTTGAACATTTTGTTCTCTGTTTTTTCATTTATCTGTTGTATACGTATCAGGTTAAAACTGCTGGACCAATTTCCAGAAGTTTTGATATGTATTTTTTTTATGGTGCAAAAACTAAAACACAGCCTATTCCTTTTGGTCTCCGCGACTTCCATCCCTTACAATTGTCCCGCGAAATCCCTTTCTAAAGTGGCTAGAAGATTTTTTTAAAATCTGATACGATTCTTTTTGATGGTCCAACTTAAAATAAAAGCACAAATACTTTGTTTTCTACTCCTACCTTGTCCACAAAAAGCCCCAGCGCTGTATCCTCAATTGTCTCTATGCAATGGAAAATTGTAGGAGTATACCTAGTTATTGTTATGTATTCGTGTATTGCTTTCAAGCTTACAATACATTCAATTACTCTCATATACAGACTGAAAAAGTTATTACGCTCTGTTCAGTTACAAAATTGATTTCAATTATAAAATGTTGACTTTAATTAAGATATATTTTTATATTTAAAGGTACATTTCTCAAAAAAAAATATCTTTATAGCATAAGTGTATCAGAATGAATTACATTTCTTTAATAGATCATCATTAATATCTGAGAACATAGAAATCAGCATTATCATGATTAGAAATCAATCATTTCGAGTTTTGGGGCGGGAATGGAGACCACATTTATCAATCGTGCTTATATTTCAAGTTGGATCATAAATAAACATCATAACAAATTTCAAATAAATCTATATAACCCTTTGAGCAAGGGATTTCGAATATCAGTTTTAAGGATTGGAATTGTGGAGATCAAACCAATTGGACTTTGCACCGTAATTCATAAAAAGCCTTCCAGCTTATTTAATGTGAAGAGCAATCTAAAAAAAAATAAACACACAAATGGTAAACACAGGACAATAATGTTCAAGTCAAGTAGTGGGACTTTGCAATCAAGGAATCAATGAAAAATTGAAACTTGACTTGACTAACATTCTTTATGGCAAAATAGATAGCAGCGTAACAAATTGAGCTCATTTCACTAAAGTAAACTGAAAAACAAAGGAACTGTACTTACTGGTGACATAAAACGCGTTAAATTATTAATCCAAGTAAAACTTTTCCAGATTATTCTATGTTCTTCTGAATGGTGGTCTTGTATCGTTGGTGTTAAGTTGGTTCTGATTTTGTTAAAATATTCGTGATATTGAATATAAGTCAAAAGATTCACAGGACACAAAGTTATTGCAGGATAAGTAATATTAATGTCAGTCACCACATCTGACCTTGTAATTGGCAATCCGTCAACATAGTCTTTGATCAGCTGATATATTTGGTAGAAACATGACGTAGCTGTGCAAATAATTATGAAACTCCATATTGATTTTCTCAGTCTGCTTGCTTTTGGAGAAAATATTCTATCGAATCCTGTTACATTGAAATTCTGTTTATTACATTTTTCAGATACATTCTTTGTTGATGAAAGTTCAATTTCTTTCTGATCATTTGTTCTTGAGTTTCGTTTATTTGATATATGTTTCAAAATCTAAAAAATAATAGAATGGATTAATTTCTCCCTTTCATGTTCTGACCAGAATCGTCATTAAATATATTAGTTACTTATTATGTTTTAGATCGTAGCAACTCATACAATAATAGATGTGTTATCAAATCATTGACACAGATATCTGATAATTACACACACAAAATCTTTCTAGATAGATGATCTGATAATTACAAATAAAAATCGTTATTTTCCCTAGATAGATAATCCATTTAAACGTATTTTCAACAAAAAAATCAAACATCTCTTTACAGTAAAAATTTAACATGTCCTGGAGCAGGACGAAACGTAATGTTAAGTATTTTTTATTATATAAGATGTATAAGTACGGTATATTGATTATAAAGAAAAGTATGTTTTATAAGTTTATGATTTTAATACTTATTAGTAGGAATCTCATAATCATGCAAATCAGTCAGAAAAACTTTAATTCTTAGTGTAAAAATATATTACAATTAATATATATTGAATTGAACTGAATAATCTACTATATTTCGGAAATCTCTAATTCAGCATAGTAAATAACACTATGTATCTATAACTAGGTGTGTGTTCTGTAATACTTCACTAGCGTAAACACAATGATAACACAACCAGTAAACCTTTATTGTTGGCCATTTCAAATATTGTTGTAATGACACGTTAAATTTATATTATAATCATTTGGAAATCTCTAGAATTGAATACATAGAAAGAAATTTCATCACTTATCAAGTGCATCAACAGTCTTTGTCTACATAATAAATAATAATTGATTAGTTATCACGTAACTATTAATAACAATAGTACTAACATGTTTCAAAGACATTAAAAGCCTATTTTCTTAAAACTGTCTTACAATTTCTTTATTTGTATATTTGTTTTTATGTCGTGAAAAAGACAAAAACGAAAAACCTATATTTATATTCAAATTATAATAACTAGTAATTACATATTATAAATTTTTTATTTTCTGACAAAAATTTAAATCCGAATTATTTACTTAAATTATCGACATAGGATCTATTTTAATCGTATGAATTATGCACAGCGTTGTGGAATACAATGAGATATTACCAGACATACGATTAAAACCCTTTTTTAGATTCCGTTACTATGGAATTTTTAAATCGCCTTCTAATTTCTCGCCAAGCACCAATTTCGAAAAAGATTTCAAATATAAATCTTAAATCGGCTCTATTGCTTGAATATAGCAAAATGATTCAAAATGATCAATTGTGATACTTGAATCACTTGATTCAAAATCAGCATTTTTGATTCAAATGATCCAAAATGATCATTTGTGATTCAAATGATTCAAAATGATCATTTTTTTATTCAAATTATACAAAATGATGATTTCTGATTCACTGATTCAAACTGATCATTTCTGATTCACATGATTCAAAATGATCATTTGTGACTCAAATGATTCAAAATGATTATTTGTGATTCAAATGACTGAAAATGATTATTTTTGATTCACATGATTGAAAATGATCATTTGTGATTCAAATGATTCAAAATTATTATTTATGTTTCAAATAATTCAAAATGACTATTTGTGATTCAAATGATTCAAAATGATTCTTTTTGATTCATATGATTCAAAATGATCATT